>JALDNG010000675.1:0-100543 GCA_024349245.1 Neodontobutis hainanensis
ATAAATTATTTGGTAATGGTTCCATAAATTTTTAATGTGACTCGGTAATTCAACCATATTCTTTATTACCAGAAAGTGGTCCAATAAAGTTATTTTAAAATATAAAAATAAACTGTTCAAAAATTAGCATGTTTTTAAACCATTAGAAATGAGTTCAAATGAACACACGCGTATTTTTACTTTTTAAAAGCTTTAATGAGATATTATGGAAGAAGACAACTGAGATGCTTCAAATCTTTTCCGAATAGATTGTCAGAAGTGAAATGTGCGTCGATTCGAATTCGTAAAATTTATTTTTACGAAATTAAGCCATCTCTGAGAAAGCGTAAATTTAAAGGTGTGAATGGAATTCTTATTTATTTAAATGTTGTTTAGCTTTAGGTTCATATTGTCTTGTTAAATTTTATGCACTAAAAATATAGGATTACAACTAAGAGATATTTCATCGTAAATTTTAAAAAGTTGATAAAATCCAGGTTGGCTCGATTTAGAATCTTCAACGAATAATATTTTGAAATTATGTGAAAAAAATAAATAATCTCTTTCTGTTGTTGATGCCATATCCACGCAATAATATTTTTCTGAATCCGGAATTTTTTAAACTGTAGAAGTGGGTTTTATTTCTTTCGTGAAAATACAATCGATAATTGTTGTTAACTTTGGCATTTTTAACTTTACCTGATCTCTGATAGCCTTCAATTTTTCTGATTTATGAGAAAAAAATTTGAAAATGAAGTTTGTATATTTTCTCCTTTTTTAATTTCTGCAAATATTTATGCTTTTGATTTAAAACAAATTATGTTACATGGAAGTGATTATTTTAAACGAACCGTCTCGTTTTTTTAAACCATGTCCTCTTATTCCTCCATCTTTAGGTCATTATTAGATATGAATGAGACTATAAGCCCCTCGATAACTTTTTAAACTTTATTAAAAATAAAAATTAAAACAATTTTATTTATTTGGTTAGTTTGCGTATTTTTTCATGAAAAGTTTGTGGTTAACCAGATATTGCAACTCTTGACGAGTTTTGGCTTAAAATTCATCCGGTCAAGTCTGTTCCACAACGTTTTACTACGAGTTCTTCACAAGTGCTTAAATTTATTCTTGTTTCTTTTTTCAGTTTTCTAATCCTTTTTTAAAATTTTAGATACTCTTTCTAATTCACCTGATTTCACTTTCGCTCTTCGCTTCCTTTGAAAAAAATATTTAAACCAGAAAATGAAGTCATCAATTTATTGTACTTGTCAGTCACAATAATTATAACCCCGCTTACAATATCGCCCAGAAATAAAGAGACCATAGGGTATTTTCCTTTCTTAAAAAAATTATCGTGTAAGAAACTAAAATAGAACAATAAAATATTAGAATGCTCATTAATTGTAACAACAGAGATGGTAAAATATGAAATTTTACCTAATAATAGTTCATATTATTAAAATATTGACTTATGTGAAATTGAACAAAAAATTTCATTTATCTGATTTTATTAAATAACTTAAAACTCCTTATCCGTAGGTATACGGCTCTAGAATGGCGCGTGTTAATTGATGGTGACTTTTCTGTCACAAATTGCAAAAATCTTTTTTATAAGACATTTTGAAATTTTCTCGATATGAAAACAGGAAAAAATTATTTAATGTGATAAAAACCACTTAATTCAGTATTATCCTCAAATCTACACATTTATGGTTTGTCTAACGATGAATTTATTCAATTTAAACAAAATTTTGAATGATATCCGAATATCGAAATTTATGAAAGAAACCGGTAAAAATGTTGTACCGTGTTGAATAAGTGAAATTTGTAGATTCTTACTATGTTTTGACATAATATATAAAAAACTATTTTCTTTGTTAATTGTTCTAATTTTGTGAACTTTTTAAATAAATGATGTCATGTACTAAAATTATAAGTCAAAATAGCGATACTAAGAAATCTCACTCAAAATATCAATTGGAAAATGAAAAAAATTCTTTTAAATTATTCAAAGAAGATTATTTATTTCAATGTCAACAGAACGAAAAACAACCAACTATCATTCTTTTTCCGAATCTTAAATATATTCAGAGAGTGGATATTTTTAGACTTATATTTGAGAGGGAGTAATTAACCCTAGATATTCCCTTTGAAGTAAATTATTGTTAACATGCGAAATTTCAGATTACACGCATAATCAGGACCTGTTTTTATGACGAATATTTTTCATATAGTTTTTACTGTTCTGATGGTTTATGCAGCATATTTTGACTGAGAATAACTGACAGCGTAATAATGATTGAATAGATGTTATCCTGGAATTAAATTACAAATTAGTGTTGAATTAAAAATTGTAACTCTCGCATAAGTCATAAATAGGCTGAAGAGGCGTAAAGTTTGGTTTGTTGTAGAAAATTAGCTAAATTAAAAATAAACAGAAAAAATCAACACTAATTGGAGCAAACAGAATAACGTGTTTGAAGTAGTAAAAAGTTTATATAAATCTATTTATTTGTAGATTTTTAACTTGAAAAAGAGTTAAAATAATTATTTAAAGAGACCAGTAAAATTCATATTTGTCGCTTATACTAAAGACATTTCTTTAAGTATTTCATTCCAGCATACTTTTAAGTCAATCTTATATAATGAACGTTTTATGACGCTGCTAACTGTTTTTTATTTTTGAAACAGGTTAAGATATGAAATAGCATTTTACACTCCACATTTAGCGCATTTTAGGCATTCTTTGAAAGGTATATTCTACAGATATCTTTTAAATATTCTAACTGACATGAAAATGTTCTTTGATTGAATATAAAAAAAGATTAGATACATCGTCCGCAAATTTTCCTTTGTTCGATTTTCTAAAGTGATGGTTTTACATATATCAAGGAGAAGTTCTATTCGTTGAACAAAACATCCAAGTATATCAATAATCTTTGGTGGAATGTCCCATAAGATTTTTTGATGGTCAGAATGGCATTCATTCAATTTGGAAAAAGTCAATTAATTGAATTTATAAAGAACAACACAGTTAGTTTCATACATTTTCATCACGAGTTAAAATAGTTGATTAAGCATATTTGCATCGAGTCCTTGTTTACGCAGTGATGTAATCCACTATTTTACCGAGTGAGAAAGACGTGGACTCCGTTCTTTGAGATTTACTCGACAGTGATGGTGTTTCCTGCGAAGGGAAGATTTTTAATTTTCATAGATTGAGATCACATCTTGTCAAATGAGGGCTTTTGGGGTGTTCACTAAAAATAGCCGGTGCCTTCATGAAGCATTTCAAGCATTAGCTTTACTCGTATAATCTTATTTTTTAATCAGAAGATGAGAAAATATTTTGCATGTTTTAAAAGCAACTCCTTGTATCAATTGTCACAATTATCTAGATTAGTGCTTACATAAACGTGAAGGGAAGGATGGCAAAAATGAATAATCCTGTTGAGTGATTTGGGTAAGTATTGTGTAACTTTAGATCGATTCGGAAGGTGAAAATCTTTTCTTCAATCTTCTTGTATATTGGTTCGATTTATCTAAATTTGTGGATATTTCTGTTGTGTGTGGTGACAAATATTAAGAGCATCATTTTTCATGAGTCAATCTAGCATATCGTGTCACTGTAAATGAATGTGTATAAGAAAAATCTTTTTTTATCCGTCAATAAAATTCATCCCTCATCACAAGTATTTCCTCCTTTAGTGGGTGGAAAGGCCAATCTTCCGAATTTATTAGGCATGATTGTCAGCCGTTAGGCGGTTAACTAACTTCTAAGTTTGTAGTTTTGCTGAATATGTTCATATAGTTAGCGAGAGGTTTGCCAATATCATCTCTGGAGTTAGGTTTTAAACCGTTCTCTCTTTTCTGCTTCAATACCAAATTCCAACGTGTGAATGTCTTGAGTCGATTCATCTACAGATGATAGAATTATTTTTTCGTTTTTACGTTGCGTATACCTTTGATTATTTTATAAACATATTCAGGACTTAAACTATCACTTGAGTGCTGATTGTTTCAGGGTATAGCCAATAACCTTTCAAACATCTCCAATTTCCGGTAAATTTATATCATTTTGAAATCGTATCGGAATGTGTTTGAGTTTAACTGGTTGATCTTGGGTATCCAAACAAGGACCGTTCCTCCAATGTTGTTAATATTTGAGGAATATGATCCAAATTTCTAAATTTATGCTGTGGTTATCCTCTTAGGATTCTTCAATTCGACTTTTTGTTTACGATAATTTTCTGAGACGATTATATATCTCTTTCATTCAAACTATTTTCCTGTTTTATAATTAATAAACCAGAACATCCTCAAGGGTTTCACGAAATAATAGTCGTATTATCACGTTCTTATTAGGGTTATTTATATTAGACGACTTTTGATGAATGTTTTTGGAAACAATTAAACCAAAAAAACACATGTGCAAAATTAAATGTAACTTATTGTGCGTATTATAAATTTTAACGAGAATATTCAAAAATACGTCCCACGTATTCAAAAAATAGTATCGTAAAGAAGGACATTATATTATTATTTGACGAAAAATTTACAACAATTTATCAACCTTTTAAATGTATGCGTCAAAGAACACGTGGCAACTGAAAGGATAATGCACTGTAAGTTTTTTTTGTTTTTGGCAATCAAAAATAGTCCTGTTAGACACTCCCAATTTAGTTTAACGGATTATAAATATTTTTTTAATATCACAATCAGCTAAATAATAAAAGTCCTCAATAACCAGTGAAATGAAGTGGCGTGGCACTGAGAATATTTTTTCAATAGAGTGTACACTTGCATGTGAAACAGAAACTTAAACTTTTCCTTGCTCATTCACTTTTTTCACAATCATTGAAAAAAATTTTACTGTGAAAGTTAATATAATTTCTGAAAACATATGAATCCAGCCTGTTTCTCAGGTTGTTGGTTTTTCTTTCTTTGAAGAAAAACGAAAACTTTTTCCTCAACTGTGAGTTTTCTGAACAGAACAGATCTACTCATGAAATTGATTTAATCAGTTCTCACGATCTCTGAATAATAAAATTAATTACTTCTCATTTGATGATAAATCAATCTTTTAATTTAAAAATATTTCAAACAATGTGGACTTATCGTATGTTTAAGATATTTTTCTGTGATCTTGAATTTAACATCTAAAAGTTGATATTAAACTTTAATTTAGTTTCTTCATATTTTAAAAGATTGATCAAAAATATAAGGTTTTAAAAGAGTGTGATTTTTGAATACTTATTGATAATTATAACAACCCCCTTTCTTGAAATCTTTCAAAATATAAAGAGACTGAGATTTAACATGTAGTTTAATATAGTATGATCGTGAACCAATTTTTTCCTCTCTCGACAAAAATTTAGCTTTAAAAGTAGTTTATAAAAACGCAAAAATTTTTTTTTAATCATAAAATTTTTATGTTTTCAAAGTATTATAATAAATAAACTTTGAAAATGTAAAAAACTGTTAAACTTTAAAATTTTTCTGAATTTATTTATGTTTTTAAATGAGCTTTGAGTAGTATAACGCACGTGTTTTCAAAAAATTCTCATTTTGACAAATTTATTGATAGAGTTCAAACAATCAAAAGTTTAAGTCTCAGTAATTAATATAAGTATAAAAAAATTTCCCCAAAATTAAAAAAATTGAAAATTTTATACTTGGACCCTTTAGTATTTTTAGTTTTATATCTTACATTATATTCTTACTTTAGAGTCGTTTTTTACTCGATACGAAATCCTTCGTTGATAACTTATATTGAACGGCTCAAATAAATTTATAATCTGCGAAAGCGCGTTCTTGCAAAAAACAAATCAATATATAATTAAATGTTCAAAACTGTTTATTCTGTATTATATTAATGAAAATGATTCAAACAAAATTGATGTGGACAAAACATTTGTTTCTTCCTCGGTATTATAAAAGTATACATTCATATTTGTGTGAACTAAATTCATGAGCGTTGATTTAAAATTAACTAAATGAAAAATAAATAATTTCTCAAATTTTGATCGTCGTTAAATTTCCAAACAGTTCACCATCTTTTTTCCACCGAGTTACATGATGATAAAACTGGGCATTTCATTTCTCTCATTATAAGGAAAAATTTGTGTTATTTAAAATATGAAAGAGTAGCTGAGACCTTTTGTGACTTTGAAGAATGTTAAAATCGGTATTTGACCGTAAATGCATCAAAATATTTTTATTTCATTTTAGTTTTACTTTTTTGTAACGTAGTATTGCCTAAAAATCGAGAAAATTTGAAGAAAGTTAGAGTTTACAAATTTAAAGGAATAATTTATTTTTATAATTGAAAAGATTTAACTTTATGCTAGCCTTTTTTTGAAAAAAAAGAAAACAAAATTCTATAAAATGAACTTTGGCAGAAAATAATGACAATATTTAATTAACCTTTATTAGTCGAAAACTTGATGTTTTAAATTTGAAACGAACGTGCTATGACATTAATTATTTTAATTTACGAACAAACATCAACTTAAATCTTATCAGAATAAACAAATGCAAATTATAACATATGTGTTGTAAATATTTACTCTCCAATTTATAAATTTAAACATAATGATAAACTCGGAATCGTTTCATATTATATTCGTTACGTAAGAAAAAATTTACTATTAAGTTAGTTTTTGAACTTTAAATTATCTTTTAAAATATTTGGATAAATGTTTTATTTTATTTTGTCAATATATTATTTCAATGCTTTTTAAATAATGTGAGTCTTTTTAACCTTTATTACATGTGATATTAACTATTTATGTTTTAAATATCTACTATTCCCTCAATTTTAACATTATATGACTTTGAGCTCTTTTCACAGAGTTTTTGCTTTCCGAACTCTAAAATTGTCACTATTTGCATGTTTTAAGATTTAAAAATGATATATTTCATAACTCGAAGATAATACACGACAAATAGGTTTAAAATTAATTTTCGCAGCTCGTTGAAAGTCGTTTTAAATTTTTAAAAATCATAATTTTAAGGATACAAAAAATTAAGATGTCATATATTCTATCCCTTATAATTATATTTTTATGAATAAATAATTAAATTTTTTGATATTTAGTCTTATGAATTAATTATTTCATCTCTTTATTTCGTTCAACACGATATCAGATTTTGTGTTTCATTAACACGTAAATCTTCATATTTCATGGTTTTACGATGTTTATCAATCATTTATATTTTAAAGTATCATATTTAAAATATCTCAGTAAAGACTGTAATAATCTCATTTACTTGACCTCAAAGAATGTTTTTCACTTAATTTCTGAATAAAATTTCAATATTGGTTATTTCTTACTCGAGAAGATCGATATTAAAACTTACACATGAAAATCAATTTCTTCTATTTTTAATAACAATGAAACCTTTTACGATTTGCAAATTCGTCCCAAAATACGACCTATTATGAGAAAAAAATTTTTTGTGTAACCAGAATGAGGTAAACCTGTCACAGCTTCTTTTCTAAGCAAGTTTAAGTACATGTACGCCCTTTCGTAGTGTGTCCACCAGTAATCGGGCAGTGTGAGACTTTCACTCACTAAAACCCTTCTCTCCGCCTCCGTACTTAAGAGAAACCTTGCCTTGCTGAATTTGTTCGTTGGGAAGTTTTGAAATTTACTCATGGGGTTTTAATATGTTTTAAGTTAACAAATTACTCATCGCAAAAATCCGCCACATTTCGGAATATTTCGGATGGATCTGTATATTTTATATTTTAACATGATCACGAATTACAAAGTAATTTGTAAAAATACATTGCATCTGCTTAAAAGATATATGCAGGTTAAAATAATACTGATTTTTACATCATGGATCAAATTCAGTTCTTTTATTATCCAAAATTAAGATTCAATCGATTTTTATAAATATATTTTGATGAGGATTCGGTCTATTGAATCTGTTCAAACATTTCCGCGTCGCTTCGACGGCGGTGTCTGTATGTGTGTTAATTTACTTTATTTTATAAGTTTAGATAACAAAATAAACGGATCTGATCTTATGATTTTGAATTCAGAAAAGTTATTATTTTATGTAACTTTTTTCTTCTTCTGACTACAATGTATTTGTTAGAAATTTGGAATAATCGGCCAAATTCGTTAAATTTTCGACTCTTTAAATTATCTTGTCTGACTTCAAGGTAGTTTTTCTTAAAAATTTTGTTCAAATATAACAGGCCGGTGGTACTCTAAATCCAGTCGATAAAAGCGTACTCGAAGAAATTTTTAAAGCTTTACTCTCAGCGGGCCTTATTATATCGGTAAATGATGAATTAAGAACAACTTTAACCAAATTCTAAAACGATGTTTAACTAAATTATAATTATCAAAAATCAATTTTAGCTATATTCTTCTTCATATTTTCGAACGATGGATTCTCTATTTTGGTTTGAAGAATCGACAAAAACAGACAACGACCTCTTACAAAGGCGACTACCATCGTCTCGGCATATGTGTATTCTGAAAGAGTTACAGGCTTTTAACCCTAAATCACCAGCTATTCGACCCATCATGACGTCTTCGAATTTAAAATATTTTGATGAATTGAACTGTAGAGAAACATTAAGAATAACGTTCGATTTGAGAGCGTATCCCGATCCTTCTGGATATCTGTGATAAAAATCATTCGAGTATTCATCCCACGAAACGTAATATTTATTTGATGGGATCCTAAAAACTCTCGCGTTTTTTTTAATGAACCCAATTAATTGACAGCTACTGTTGAATGAATATATTTTTGGAATAAACTGTCTGGTTTTCAACACTATATCGTCGTCTGTTTTCAGCACATACTCGAAAAGATGGTTAAAGTTGCTCAGAACGTAAAGGGTTGACGCCACCTTTTTTGGTAAGTTTGAGTACGACTCCATTATTGGTATCCTGAGAATGTCGTTGTATAAAATATGTTCAAAGTCTACTAATCGGTCCATTTTTCCATTTTTTGTGTACCCAACGCTGAACAAAAAGCAATGGCTGTAATTTCTAATGCTGCTTTCGTTCTGAAAATATATATGTTCCTCTTTTCTAAGTCCCGATGTTCTCCGATACACTTCCCGCTTGCCAATGTTTTCCGGACTTGAGATTACAACGACCAACACGTTTACGCGTCTGCCGCATACATGTTTGAGCACTTTTTCGGCTTGAAGTTTCAGTTTAGGAGAGTCTAGCCTAGAAAATTTTATAGGTTTTCCATCGTCGTCAATCAGGTTCATTTCGTTCTGTAGCAAGAGCTCATCGTTGATAATTAGATCATATTTCAAATCTGAGAAGGCTTTTCGTTCTAGAAACAAAAACGTAATCAAGCAAAGTGAAATGACATCCCTCATTTTACTTGTGTATCACCGCGTTTTATGATATTACAGTTACATTTACATTTCCTATTTATAATTACGACGTTTCCATGGCGTCATCTTAAAAAAACTCCTCATCGTTGATTTTACGCAAAGCCAATGACCAATGACACTGTCTTGGACTCACTAACAAAGAAAACTTTAACGTATACGCCTTTAATGAACAGTTGACAAACTAGGCATTAAAAATACGCATTTTCGAATTGACATAGTATCATGGAATTTTTTAAGATATGTATGAGGACGTTGGATACTAATTCTAAGATCGGTTTTTATGATTAAATTAAAAGAAAAAAATCAACGCGTATTTTCTCATTTTGCGACACTTGCGCAGACTCAAATATTTCTACGCTTTTTTCGACTTACAAAATATAATGTAAAAGATTATAAGCTTGTCTTCAACGTACGAAAGCTTATATAATAAGTCAAACTATTTTATCATATTTCTTGATTTTTACTCTTTAAAGCTGTTTTTGAATTAATTTATAAAGTTATGATAGAATATTGCAACATAAGTAGGTTCTTTTTAAATTTTTGATCTTTTAAGAGTTGAACAAATTTTCTTGCATATTTATGATGAAGAAGATGCTTTTCTTTCTCATATATATTATTTCAATGAATTTTGATTAAATTTATAAGAATTCTATTGAGTTTGATGGTGAATTAATAATCTATCTGTTTTACGTGTATTTAAGAGTTCGTTTTTGATCGGTTAAATTATATGTTCAAAAGCCTACTCGATGAATTCGTAAATATGATAGAGTGAACGAGCAAGAAGGAAACTTCTGAAACCCTAGAGTAATTTATACGTAGTGTTCCTTTTTTAAATGAAACCTTGCATCACAGACTTGTTGAAGTTTTGTTAAGTTAGATTTTCTATGAGTGACAAATAAAATACATAAAAATCAGATTTATATGCTTACCCGAAAAGTGGCCTGAAATTGACATTTCGAGGACCCTACTAGTTGAATTTCGAAAATATTTTTTTTAATGCAGGCTTATTTTTGATTTATCCGATTTTAAAATGCGAAACAGAAATACTTAGCAAACGCAGTGAAGAGTTGGAATTCGAAAAAAGTGTCAACTTTCATGATTTGCGCATACCCTCAAAAGTCTTTGATTGAATTAAATGGACGATAAAGCTAAGTTTTTTGATCGAGTAAAAACAATAAATTTTTAATTTCTAAAAATAGGTTAATTATGAAAAATTTTATTGGAAAAAAATTATTTCTGCACACATTAATACATTTAGATGAATTTTTTTAAAATATTTTGATGGATTGAAGTATTTAAATCAATATCATGGTCCGGTTTTCATACAAGTCAATATGTTACGGATAGTTTTACAAGATTTCTATGTGTGAAATTATCAAATATTTTATCCGAAACAATCAGCTTTTTGTTTCACATGCACTGGCTGAGCTATTCATAAGTACTTCAATCGAATGTTGTTTTCTATTTAAAAATATCACAGATCACTGAAATTAGTTGAACTTTTAAGAGACGGGTAAATGGTATTACCTTGAAAAAAACTTTGCCGCCAATTATTGACATGGTAAAATCTAAGAGTTATCGAAAAGACACATGAAATTATAACTGAGAATGGGATGATTAAATTCTACACTTTCATGGGAAGATACATCTAATATCATCTTCCCGGTATAATATTTTAAATATATCAAAAAATAAATAATCTTTCTAAAAGTTATGGATGCTTTATTTGTAATCCGCTTCATAATATCGAACTATATCTTCACGTGCTTTATACTCTGGATCAACAAAGATGATACCAGAGTCGTTACAATAATGTTTTCCTTTATCGACGCACTGGCGCATATTTAGATTTGTGCAGGTTGTTAACTTGAGGTCCATGGTTATATAGCCAATTACAACGTCCTCAAATTTAACGTATCGAGAGAGATTGTAGTGCCTTGAGACATTGAAAAGCACATCTGCTCGAAGAATATATCCTGTGCCTTCTGGGTAGGGGTGGAATGTATCGTTAAAATACTCTTCTTTTCGAGTGTAGTACTTGTGAGTTGGGTCCCTTATCACCGGGGCATCGTACTTTATCCAAGCGATTAGCTGACAGTCGAGATAGGAGTTGAAAATATCAGGGATTAATCGTCTTGTTTTGAGAACAATATCATCGTCAGTTTTCATTAAGAATTGAAAATTGTCTTTGAGTCTGCTCAAAACATAAAGGCTGGCGGCCACCTTCTTTGGCAAGTTCCAATAAGACTCACGAATAGGTATTCGTATAATATCGTTGTAATTTACATATTCGAGGTCAACGTACCTGTTTGTTTTCCTGTTGTTTGAATACCCGATAGTGAATAAAAAGCAGTGGTTGAATCTTTTTTTATACTTTCCACGTGGCTCATAGGTGTGCTCATAGGTGCGATATCCAAGGGTTTTTCGATATATCTGCCTTTTTTCAAAATTTTCAGGGCGAGAAATGACATATATTAAAAAATCGATTCTAGCACCACATACACTATTAAATACAGCTTCGACGTGTCTGATTAATGCTGGAGAATCTAACCTTGAAAAGTTTATTTTCCGAGATTCTATATCTAGTAAGTCGTTCTCGTTTTTCTGCAAAAATTCGTCGACGATCGAAAATTCAGGCGAGGACATTGTCACATAATTTTCGTCAAAGATCTCCATAAAACCCTCATTTCTGAGAGAATTGACATCAAAAATAGCTGTAAAAATTATCACTCTACAAAATAACTCAAATTTCATCTCTATTCAAGTTTTAATCTCAAAAAATCGCATAATGGGGTGTTACTATGACGTTATGCCCAATGCATCAAAAAAAGATTGACAAATTATCTTCCTTTTCCATTCCTAATTAAATATTTATGGGCTTGAGATTGAATACTAAACCTGGATACATGTTAAAATAGATAAATATATCCGAATCCCTCAAGAAATTATCTTCGGGTTTTTTTAAAAAAATGTGAATATTGCTGGTTAAACTCGAGTTTAATAGCTCTTCATTTTATTTTCTATTTACTTCAAACCTTACAGACACCAAACGAAATTTCACCAAATAAATATCAATAAACTTCGCGTGATAAATATGGATCACGAGCTAGGAATTTTGCTTCATATCGATAAAATTCACGAATTTTCATTTTAAACCCAGGTATCGAAATAGCTAGTGTGTGAATTATAGTTAGAATTTATTTTTTACCTCTTAAAAAACTTCAGATGAAAAAAATTTTCAGCACGTATGTCGATACTAGTATCATTCCATATAATTTTATGAATTTATTAAATTACATCAACAAGGAAATGAACATCTTAATAATGAGCACTCCACTTATTTGTATTGCTTATAATTTTCATGTTAAATTTGACAAAAAAATTTTAATTTTGCCTTTCATCCAGTTCAAAATAAATTAAACTACTTTAATTTCCTTCTTGTATGAATCAAGTTTGAACGTTTCAACTTTCACATTAAATCTTTAGAAGATTTTCAAATTTATCAAATGATATATCACCAAATAAGTTCGCCTCATTAAAACTTAAATAAATACCGTACAATTTCCCAAGTTTCAAAACTTTATAGATTTAACGAACGACATAGTCGGCAATTAAAAACCTTAAATTATGCGCACGCAGCGTGGACTGGACTTGCGCGTTATATTTGTTTTCTTTGATTTTCTGCCAGTTAAATATTTTATATTCGTTAAATAGGGATAAATGTGAAATGATTGAGGTAAACTTTTTTTTATTTCGTGCATCTCACTTTGAATAACTCCCATTGGTATTTTACAAGGAAAACGTTTCATGTCTTCATTTAATTTAAGCCAAACATTTTTAAATGATGAAAATTTAATCTTTTTTATTTCAAAAACTAATCTATCCATTATTTTTGAAATTTTATCACGTTAATTTTATAATTTATGCGTTGAAATCTGTGTCATGTATTTTAACTGTTCATAAGCTTATCTTGTTATTTTCAGACTTGTTTTTTCCTATTTTGGTATTAAATAGAAAATTCTTGTATTGGAATACTTGAATTTGTTTAATCGGTCAAACAAAAATAAAACGATCATCGATAATGTTATTATGTTGTATATTTCAAACTCAAGCTTTACAGTTATAAAATATCTGGAAGACATGCTTTTGTCTCTTTGTATGAATTTTCCTGAGTTCTGACATATGTTTGGCAATGATCAAGATAATTTAATAACCAAACGACAACACAAGAGCATTGTCTGGTTCATAGCACGTATTTATCATAATAAAAAATTTTTCATCCAAGAAATAAATACAAAACAAAAATAATTTATTCTTAACGGAATTTTTTTTCATCTTAAGTAAAGATCAATTATGGTAAAGTTAACGCAAAGACCGCCCCGTGGCTGTTTAAATTAGATTTTTATAAAATATTAAAACATGCTTAAATTATTCTATTTATCTGTTTGAATTTGTTTTGAAATCCGTAATTTAATCAGCAAATTCTCACTATTAAACATTAATATGTTTTTGTATGAAGTAGTAACCATTCGTCTTTATATTTTTATGCTTTAATCGTAGACTGCTTAACAAACGCACAAAATTGTGAATAATATTTTAGAATCGATTAAATCATGTTATTTTAACAGTTATCAAACACATGCATGAAAATGAAAATCATTCAAAACTCTACAGCACCCTTATTGATATTTTAAAAGTGTAAATGGCGCAATTTTCCAGATGTTATGCCTTCATTCATCCCTTCAATACAATAATCGAGAATGTTTTCTTACATAATTATCATTTCCATTCTAGTATTTTGTATTCGAGAAATGTTATTGAAAAATTCTATCCATTATGCACGATCTTAAATTGTTGAAATGAATTAATACTCATTCAATTAAAAACGGTTGATATTTTTGTTTATTTAAAGCAGGGGTGGCCAACCCAAATGAGCCTTCGGGCCATTTTGGAAATTTATCATAAACTCGCGGGCCGCATAAAAATTTATATATCATTCATAAGTGATAAGACGCTAATAAAAATGAAATTAAACAAAATTAAATAATATTACTCAAAAACACAAAGTAAAAATTATATTAATAAAATAATTCTCACAAATTTAATTTATTCAATTAATGAGATATTTGCTTTTCCATGCTCTCACTTAACTTCTGCAGATCGATATCTATGCTTGTATTTGCACATCGTAATTGGTTTTGTAGATTTTCGTCCGTCAAACTCGAACGTGATTTATGTTTAGTAAATTTCATTTTCGAAAAAAATGATTCGCAGATATAAGTTGATCAAAATGCACTTACGACTTTTTGTGCCAGATTTCTCAAATTTGAAAATCTTTCTCTTGTGATATAAATGTTATAAAAATCAAGCTTAGATTTTGATGCTTCAAAAATTTGTCTTAATTCGTTATTGCATTGTAAATCAATCAACTCCATCTGGATATGTTCTGGGACCGACTCGACATCGACATAAAAAGGAGATGAATATATTTCAAATATCTTATTGTATTTGTGTAAATTAGCAAAGCGACTTTCAAAGGCAACTATAAGTTTTCCGATTTCTTGTGCATATTTAAAATAATTGTTATTTCGTGGATTTTTCATTTCTTTTAACAATGGAAAATGCTGAACGTTATTATTTTTCAATTGAGATTCGAATAGTTGCAATTTTCTTTGAAATGCTTTGATATGATTGAACGCATCTACTATTAAATTGTCTTTTCCCTGCAATGAGATGTTTAATTGATTGAGTTTTTCAACAATATCCCCTAAAAAACATAAATCCATTAACCACTCATCATCTTTCAGTTCGGGTATTGGTCATTGCCTGTCATTCATAAACTCATCAATTTCTTGCCGAAGCTCATAGAATCGTTGTAAACATTTTCCACGACATAACCATCTAACTTGACTGAAATATATTATGTCTCCGTATTCAGAATCCATTTCATTCAGAAATTCTTTAAATTGTCGGTGAGAAAGTGCATGCGAACGAATGTTATTCACTGTTTTGATAACTACATTCATTACATGATTCATTGATAACGTTTGGGCACATAAATTCTGTTGATGAATCAAACAGTGGATAATAAATAAATCATCTTTCTTAACACGATTTTGAATATCGTTCTTGAATTCCTTTTTATCTAGTAGTAATTTCACAGCTCCTTTTTCTTTACCGATCATAGCAGGTGCGCCATCAGTTGATATTCCAGAAAGGGTATCCAAATTCATATTATTCTCATGTAAACATCTTTCGATGGCATGGAAAATATCTTCACCTTTTGTTGTATTCTTCAAACTTACCATGTTTAACATTTCCTCTGTTATTTGAAATGATTCATTTACTCCACGAACAAATATTACAAGCTGCGCTGTATCTGATATATCTGTGCTTTCATCAAATGCCAATGAGAAATATTTAAAATCTTGAATTCGTTCACGTAGCTTGATGATAATTTCATTTGAAATATCGTTTATTCGACGACAAATCGTTTGCCGAAAGACTCAGATTTGAAAATGATTCGCATTTATCTGTCTGAAAAAGAGTTTTCGCTGCAGCTTCTTAAACATTCCTTTATGAATTCTCTCCTTCCGAAAACGCTTTCATTCTTTTGCAATCAAAAGAGAAATAGAATAACTTGCTTTTACAATTCGGTTTGGTTGTTGTAGTGACAGACGAAACATTTTTGTTGAGATTTTAACTGCGATTTAAATTCTTTGAGTGTAGTTTCTTAAATCTCTTTATCGAATTTTATATAATCACAATGTTTCGTTTCGTAGTGTCTTTTAACATTGTATTCTTTGAATAAAGCAACGTGTTCTCGACAAATTAAACAGATTAGCTTTTTATTTTCGAGTATAAAAAAGTATTTTTCTTCCCAATCTTCGCTATATCTTCTGTTTTCATCTATTATTCTTCGTTTTTTTAGAATGCATGCTGAAATTAAAGGGGGATGAAATTTTTTAAAATTATTTCCGTTGAAAATAAACGTGTTTATAAAAATGCTAAAACTCTGCTGGCCGCGGGTTGGCCACCCCTGATCTAAAGGATGCTCATCTCCAGATGAGTTTGAAGAAAACTCTAGATCTTTTACAAGGGATACACAAATTGGTTTCGTAAAATTTTAAAACGGTTATCTTTTGGTATTTCACCAGTTACAGCTTATTTTTCAGTGTTTTATGGAAACGATATTGAACGGACTAAATCACAACGTGTTACATGGATTATATTATTGTAACCGTAAAAAATATCGATCACCATGTTATAAACGTATCTGAAGTGTTGGAAAATTTCGGACAATATTACATCAAGACACAGAAAGAAAAATGTAAATTTGGTCTCACAGAAGTTCGTTATTCGGGCCATCAGATCGAGGAAAACCGAGTTACTCCCTTTCTGGGCCATATAAAAACAGTCTTGAATCTAACTTTGCCTACAAACATAACGAAGATAAAATCTTTCTTGTTTACCATAAATTACGATAAAAAATTTATACCTATGTAACAAAGTAAATTTCAACCATTTTATAATTTGAAGATTAAAAATTAAAACTGGAATAATAATCTTAAAAAGCTAGCCAAAGAAATTAGAACTTCTCTTTCTACTATCCCAAAGTTAGTACATTTCAATGAATATTTAAAAATTTTGTAGGAACTGACGCTTAGGCAGTAGGAATATGAGATGGGTTACTCCATTAACTAGAAAACGGTTCTGAAATACCAGTTGCTTACACTTCCGGAAGATTAAATATTGCGCTGAGAAATTATGTTCACCAACAGAGAAGCTAAAGCCATTTTTGAGACATTAAATAGGTTTCATGACAACATATACATATATGAAAATTAACACTTTTGACAGATCATAAACTACTGGAGAGTATCTTCGTTGAGTCGGGTAGTGTTTCCATAGCTGTATCGTTCCAGACTGGTTCGAAGGAAGAGTTGTTCTGAGCGTCTATGCCTTAAAAATAGTTTTTCCCAAAAATAAATATAATACGATTTCAGATGTGTTGTCGCGTTTGCCACAAACAGAAACAGGTGAAAACAAGTCAAAAAAGCTTCTGTCAACTTAATTTCAACCAAATTTCCAATTTTAAAAAATTATGGCAAAGAAATCGGAAAACGATCGACTCTTGTCAAAAGTAAGGAAATATATAACGTTGAGGTGGCCTTCTAAATCAGTTCTCTCAAAGGACGAATCAATATATTAAGAAATGAGAAACGTGATATCATTCGAAGGAAACATTCATTTAATTCATGACAGGTTAATTATCCCAAAGAGTCTTCGAAAGAGTATTTGATTATGTTTTCACACATCCCACCCAGGCATGCAGGCCATGAAAGAAATATCAGGGTACTCATTTAGTGGCCAGGTGTGAAAACTGAAAAAGGTGGTTTAAATAATGTCAGGAAAATGGGTCAAGGCTTATAAAAGTCTTTTACTGTCTTGGAACGTACCTAACTATCCATCGAAAAGTATTAATATCAAATATACTCAGAAAAAGGATCGAACATATTTTTCTCGAAGCATGCACAAACGAAGTAACACTAAAATGTCTTGAATATGTATTCTCACGATGGGGTATTCCGAATTCATACTATCAGATAATGGCCTGAAAATTTGTTCAGCTAAATTCAGAATTCTGTCAAGATTATCGTTTTAAACATATCACATTCAGCCCTTATCATTCAAGAACAAACGGCCAAGTAGAAAGAACAATTCGAACGTTTAAATCAAAATATTACAAAATGAAGAATATTAAAAATTATGTTGAAGCGGTTATCTATTCTTTTTGGTTTGGAAACGCCGAATTAGCTACTACCCAACGATCCCCAGCAGATTCTTATGAGAAAAAAGTTCTGGGAATATTTTATGATTTGAAACCTAATTTTGGATACAACATTGAAGAATCATCTGAATAGCAAAGAAAATTTCACTGTCGTAATAAAAAATTAAGTGAATTTGAAGAAAATAAAGAAGTTTGATTTAAAAACGAAACTGTACCTGGATATCGTGAAGGCAGAATCTTCAAGAGAGCGTGAACTGAGTTATCTTACAATGTTGACGTAGAGAGTAAAATCGCTCAGAAACATGCGGAACAGTTAAAAATAAGGGATTATTACTCCTTGGAATATTCTCTACTAGATCTACATCACAACTAAAATTTACTGAAATATGAGCAATGTCAAATTGAGTATTACGATCAAGATCAGTTATTTAAAAGTAATGAAGTTGCTGAATCTACAAAAATGGATCAAACTATGAATGAAGATCCAACCTTAAAAGAAGTCGAAGCGCATGAAACATTAAGCAATCCTTCACGCAGATCAAATCGTCTCCTAAAAACACAAGATATTCCATATCAAGATTATCTTCTAGCTTGGCATAAAAGCGTTTAAAAAGATGAGAATAATATAATACGAGAGAAATTAGACTGCACACGGTATAATTTATCTTTATCGCATTTGCTCATTTTCATGTTCTGGAAATTATTTCAGTGTTTTCACGATCGAAGATATCTGAATTTACATTGTATTTTTCTTTATCATAACAAAGTCATCATTCTATTTCAAAGTCTATTCATAAATATAACATCAAAATTTGCATGTCACACGTTTAGTCTAAACCTTCTCACAACTAAATGGTCAACAGTACAAAATTCTTTGGAATATCATTTTCTTAATACACTGAACGTGAACGAAATACAACTATTTAAGGCTTATGATAACTCATTTTCATAATTTAATCATTGACACGTCAAATGAGGTTGCGAAAAAAATTGCTCAGATATAAAACTCCAATAATATTTCACCAATAATAATCATATTGAGTGAAAGTGCTGATATAGTGCTCAATTTAAATGCAACTATATTTAATACCATCGTTAAATTAACCAAAACTAAATGATAGACTTTGTTTTGAAACCATTCAAATTATAATTTTATTTTCATCTAGATTTTAAAATAACTAAATTTTAGGTTTATATGGTTCTAAACACAAATTATATTTCAAATTTCACAAAATAGCCATTTTAACTTCCTATCCCTTTTAAGCTTGTAAATTTAAGTTAAAATTATACTCCCATAACTTCAACATATAGTTACAAGGTTGTTCAAATGTTTAACACACAATCTCATAATATACCCTTTATTTGTACTTTCGTTCTTAGCGTGGTCGTGAGAGAGTATGCATGAAATACTCATTGGTGGAATCGCCATTCTTTTCCTATATCTTCTGAAAAAATGCTTGTTTTACACGTCAAAAATTATGATTATCTATCCTGAATCAGATTAAAACGTCATAATCAAATAAATTTACCATATATATTGCAAAAAAACGAATAAGACAACTTGCATTTTTGCAACTTCTTTTTTCTCGTTATGGTTATTAATTATTTCTAATTATTATAAGTTTGAAAATTAAATTCATGATTTTGCTATGGAACTGTGTTTTTTATGTACCAATTTTAAAATGTATATAAAGAGAAAAAGAATTTAAGAAAAGCTCAAATTGATTTATCTGTTTATGTATTTTTTGTCAATCGTTTGTTCGTTTCTCTGTTTTGTTACTATTATATTGTGGGACGTGGTGTGATACATGACTAATTCACAACATACAAATCCCAGACTCGAAAAACGATGTTTCCATCTGTAGTTTAGAAACCTGAAGGGAGTAGTGAGAATTCAAAGGGTAGGGAACGTAAAGGGATGCTTCTTTGTGAAGCAAGAGACATCGTTTATTCCCATCGAACCAATAGTACAAAGAGGTACTGTATCTCTGATGGGACAAATAGTGAGTAAGAGTCCAATGCATCCGATTACCAGTGTTTATTCAACAAAAGGTTGCCGAATGGAGAGAGGAGTTAAGCTATGAAAAGAGGAACCTAAAAAGCAAATATTAACTTAAAAGGGAAATGGAAGTTAACTTTCATCGAAAAAAGGCTCAATTGGTTTAACTCATATTTGATCATCAAAAAATAGAGTTAAATGCAGACATTATCAAACAAAAAGTTAAAAATTTTCAAGATTTATCTTGTATATTAATGAATATGTAAGAGACTAAAAAACTATAAAAATAGCCCATTTAAGAATATTAATGAAATGGTACGTACAAAATTTGGAAAATCTTATTTTGAAATATTTTCAAAAATAACTTCAAATAAAAATCTTCGAAAATTTTAAAATCTTGCAACAATGCTATCGAGAAGATGGTTATAAAAGAATTCAATTCTAGAAAGGGATAATAATGGCTGATGAAGTTATTCTCTTTGATATTCCGAGTATCGTTGGTTTTGCTTTTAATCGATTTTGAAAAGAGAAAAAACAGTAAATATTTTTTTATAAATCATAGAAGTTTTGATTAATTAAAGCAAATTAATTTTTATGTGTAGTACTCTCTCAAAATCAAAATTTTATATTATTTAACGCACACGTTGTTTTAGCATTAATTAACTTTTCTGACAAAACCATATCCAAAATGTACAAAAGAATAATTATTAAGATGTTTTTTCAAATTTTTCTCTTAAAATTGTGTTATGAGGTTTTAGATTAAGACAGAAAGCAAAATTTTTATGTACATGGTAAGAGATCCATTAAAAATAACTTCAAACGGAAATTCCTAAACTATTTTGAGTTCCAAAGTAATATCAGAACTAGATTCATAGATTTAATTATATATTACTCTTGTTATGAGCTCCTGAATATACTTAGATAGCACTTTCTAAAAGAAAGCTTTACCTACTTGACATTTTATGTTTGAAACAAATTTGACAAATTTTTATGTTTTGTTAAAGTATAACCATCAAAAACATAATAATCCTATTAAAGATAAAAATTATGATATCAAATTAAAAGTTCAAACCACTTACAATCGAAACTACACTTTATATGCAAAACTATAATTTTCCAATTTACCCTGATTTCAGAAATATTAAAACGATGATGAATTTCTTTGGTTTACGGTTAATTATTTAACTACTACTTACAATTTAGAATGTATAAAATTGAATGCTATGAATTAAGAAACTGCTCAGAAAAATATGTGTGAAATAAGTTCAAAAAATAGACTTTGAATGATATATACCCAAAACTGAAAGGCTTTAAAAAATCGTGGAAAACAACATGTTTAAAAAACGCGGCAAGTATAATTCACTTTGTATTTAGAAATCTATTGTCTGATAATGTTTGTAATGAAAATTAAATTATAAAGACAACTTTTACTTAGTTTAAGTCATTTCTTAATTATTTAGAATTGAAAATTTTTGGTTAAACTTGTGTCAACGAATAATTGAAGATACATAGACCAAACAAAAAGATGTATCCCTTAACCATTGTAATGATTCAAAAAAATTAACTTAACTATTTATATAAAACTGTGGGAAACAGAAAAGTTAATTTTTGGTTTAAAATACATTGCATATTGGAACATCTAATGAGTAATACATGCCTTGAAAGTATTCCCAAAACTCTCACGCGTGAAAAGTTAGTATTTTCTGAATTTAATGGTGACTGATCCTTGATGTCTGTTAGATGATGCGACATTGTATTGTAATCTAGAAAAAAATGATGATAAATCTGTTTTAATCTTAAAGGTTTGGTCTTATTCTATGAAAACAGAAGCATAGATACATACAGTTCTCACATGTAATGGTTCATTATCAGAGGAAATAATTAAAATATAACCATTGTGCAGCGGGCCTTATAAAAGTACGTGGTTTTATCACGTGAGACATAAATAGCAAAGGTGAATGAGATAAAGATTAACGTGTGAAATTTGATATGGATTTAAACGTCGAGCGACTACTCAAGCCCCTTTTAGGGCACAAGCGCAAAAAACCAGTGAACAAGAGAGTACCTAAACTATGAATGTTTTCATTCATAAACTTATTGGACTACGCATTTCATGAAGTTATGCAGCCACACGTTCATGAATCACCATTAGATTCCATAGAGGAAAATCTCAAAAATTCATTAAATATAGAAGTCTAGGAGATAATAAAAATCCAAAGATATCTCAAGAAACGCCTGTAGCGTATCGACATTTGAAATGATTAAAAGAAGTACTTATAACTTGACAATGTTTAAGTTTTGTGTCAAGATGAATTTCGTGCATAAATTAGAGAACTAGATAAAAAGACTAAAGAATTATTGACTGCCTAATAGACTAGAAGATTTGCGTTATTTATAATAGTTTATGTTCATAAATCTAATCAACTACGTGAATGATTATCAGATATGTTATTTCAGAAAATAGTTACTTGATGAATTATCGAATGACGTTTTTGATAAGGCGAGTTATGTATTTGTTTGCGAAAGTGAATTAACTGCAAAGTTCACGTAACTGATCTTTTCATACTCCAACTAGACTTTTATATGAAGTAAAGCAAAGGAATAAAAGTTATTTGTTCTAAAAACTAAAAATAACGGAATGGTGCAGCGTAAAATTTTGTCTAAGATAAAGCTTCAGATGAAAGGTTCGATAAATGAAAGAGATAATCATAGAAACTTCCCTTTATATTTAAAATGGATTCATTTCGTATGAATGATGATATTAGGATATAAAATTTATAAGCTAGAAATTTTTGTTGAATCAAAGATTCCTGATATTCCTGGTTTTAACTACGATGAAATCGAGTTGAGTAAAGAAACGCCAAATGATCAAATATCTTAAAATCAAAAAATTATGTGATAAAATACTCTCTATTTTTGCATTAATTATTCTCTACGATTTCATTTGGCAATAGAGAAGAAATGTGATCACATCTTAATAGAACTGTGAATATGAACACAAGATAAAATTTTTTAATAGTTGAAAAAACAAAACTAACATAAAAGATACAAGAACTAAAACTCCGCCTTAAGAGTTAACCACTTTTGGGAATTTTGATGAGGTATTTTTGATAAAAACCGAAAAGTAACATAAAGAGTACGTGTGAACATTTTGCTGAAATGAAGAATTAAAAACGGTTATTATCTTCAAATTAGCAGTTATTGGTGGTGAAACTAGCCTCTAGTTAATTTTCCACAATGTTCTAGACACATTGTTATCTTGTCCTATTTGACTTCTTAACTAAAATCTCCGTTCTCACTTTAAAGGAGTAAATTCTTTTGGATCATCTATGAGGCAAAATTTTTAACTGTCTTCTTCCAGATATTTATCAGAATTTGAAATGACGGAGATAAAAATATCGTTTGGTGATCAAAGCAAAGCGGAAATAATAGTGAGATTTTTGTCAATCTTCGACGTCGATGAGCTCATAAATTGTTCTCGTACTGACATTTTAATACAATTAAACGTTTCAAAGATAAGGAACAGCGAAATGTTATCCGAAATTTATAAACATCCTGTGAAAAAATTAACTAAAATCTAGATAATCTTATAACGGCTGAGCTAATTTGTCGATTCTCCACGGATTCTTAACGTTCAATCATTTTAATAACTACTTTATAAGGTAGTTTCAGAAAAATAATCTTTATTTGAGTTCAACTATCTGTATAAAATTAATTTTAAGTCTAGTGATACACTACTCAGAAGCGTCCAAATGATATTTTCGGTTAATGAAACTTAATAGGTTATTATAGGGGCTATCAGCTTTAAGGCCAAACCCTTCTGTGTTAATTTTTAACAAGTGTTTCATAAATATAATTTATTATTTTTATCGTCATAGAATTCGCATCAGACCATTAATTACGTGCAACGCTGGAAATAAATTAAAATGGCCTAGTTAATTCTGAGTATTTTTATTCATTCATATAAATTTCGTTTTATTTGTTATTTTTGTTAAAGCAACTCTGCATCGGCACCTTATCAGCTCACATCAAACAATTCTGCGGACATTGATTGACTAAATAATAATCCCTCTGAAGATCTTCGAATGATTAATAAGAACACTGTTTTGGCTGCTTCGTCATCTGAAAGTGTGCCAATTGACTCAGAGGAGGAGACGTTTAGTCATGAATCATTGGAAGAGGCTTAGGGCAATCCACTATCTCTCGAGTCAGTTCGAGATAGATGTTTATCAAAATAATTAATGAAAATAAAGCAGATTTAGAATCTCAGAGTTATTTATTCTTGTTAGGAGTTTACCCGATTTCTTTTCCCCCTCTATCTTAGTCACCAGAAACATCCACTGTTATGTCTGAAACGGGTTTAATGGGAGAGTCCAGTGTTTGGAGAGAGTTACTAACCACCTACTAACTGATTGAGATTCAACATAGAATCTGAAATTCATTCTTCTGGAGGATTGTTAACAAAAATGTAGCTGATTCACATACTGGATGAAAATTTACACACATTTTTTTAATGAAACTCACAATAAATTATCACCAGAATTGCATGCACTAATGCATGAATCTTAATGGAACGAGATTACTTCAAGGTTAGAATACAAAATTGTTCCATTATGAGGTTATGAATAAAATAGAAGACTTAAATATCAGCCATGACTATTTTTCACGTCGTAGAGTTTAGATTCGAAAATTTAAATCAATACAGCCCTTAGCATTCTTGCGAGTTATAAGAAGTTTTAAACAGAATTTGATATATTGTTATAATTGATCTGAAAATACAAAAAATTGTTTTGATTGGGTTCAAAAAATCCTTGACGATCTTCACTTCGAGTATTCTCGGGTAATGTAAATTTTGATCTAGAGTTGAGATGAACGCAGTATGGGAGGGAGATTCACAACTTGCCTCAAAATTAGATATACTTTTCAACGAAGAAAATCTTGTAGCTGAAATACGATGACTGCACCATACCGTTGTAGTTCTTATTAATAATTCAACGGGATTCAAGATACCGATTGTCTTTCATTTTAGACGATGAATGTGGAAAAGGCCTGATTTAACATGAAAATTTTATTTAATAATAGAATAAATATTCAATTTATTTTCGTTTTCAAATTTTTATAGTCCTTAACTCTATTTTTCAGTATATAATAAAAATTACATTTAAATAATGATCAATTATTGCTTTGATACAGTATAAAATCTAAAAAGATGTAGGTAAATTTGCAAAATTTGTCTCAACTATTCAGGAAATTGGTATTAATTATAGTTAACAGTTTACTTTGAGAATTTTTCAAATTTAACCTATTTTCGTTTCGTTAGGATTTTTCGTTGTTTAAGTTTGAGCTTAACCCTCACATTTGTGAAATTTTCTAAAATCATACCTGTTGTCCGGATATTTCAAATTCTTTAATAATGTCACGATAATCACAGATTTATGTATGTTTTTCATGTTATAGTTCTCCGTCTACTTTAAACTCGCAAGAATATGTTGTTTGAATTTTATTATCTGTAGTTGTAAAGAAATTAAGGATACAAAATTCAAAATATGTTGTGTTATAATTTACTTCACTCGAATGTATGTTTATTAAACTCTTAAAAGAATTGCAATGGTTAAATATGGTTTTTGTTTTGTATAAATGTATATCGTCCGATTTCGGTTGTTTTCGACACATATCCAACGGTATATTTATTATTTATCGACTTTTCCATTTTCCTTCAGTTTTATTTATAATGATACGAATACTGTCTTATTATCAAAATAAAATTTATTCTAATTAAACTCTGTTTGTTAATTTCATAATGTTTCAAGAAATTATTTATGGAGTTTTTAAAAAGAGCGTGAACATTCCTTTAGTGTATAAATTCTGATAAAGAATCTATTTGTGTGGCTGTGTAAGTTTTTTAAAGTAAAAAACCAGATCAACCGTTGTTTTGAAAATTAAATAATATTCTCGTCGTCATGAGTTATCAAAATTGATATTACATATTTATTAATGTGTAATATAAAAAAGATGAAATCAAGTACAAAATGCATAAAAATATGATACTTTGAACAATAATAATCTGCGCGTTTCTAAAGCTCACTTCTTTTGAATAAAAAGAAGAAAATATTTCAACATTATTGTAGAGTTTGACCCGACAAACAGTGAGCTTAACTTTAGCGAAATTTTCGCATTTGTACCAAGATAGGAAATAAAATTCATTAAGAGAAGGGCCTTTCTTGCAATATCATTAAATTTAGTGTTCTTTTCACTTATTAACTTGCAAAATATTTTGATACATTTTGATGAAGTAAAGTGACAAAAAATTTCCCATAAATTTATGCATTATGTATTTATATTTTTCATTTTAAATAGAATTATACTTATATGATAAATTGTTTCATAAATGGTATACTAAAAACTCAAAAAAGAATGACGATTTTTCGTTTATTCTATGAAAATAGTTAAAATTTCCCCTCGAATGCCAAGAATCGTATAGGTGTACGAAAAAACATGCATTGACTATAAGCCATATATTTCGACACGGACAGCAAATATTTTAAAAAATTTGCAATCTGACACTGTCTGAAGTTCACAAGTATTTCAACAACTATTTCAAAGAGGATATCAACGAATAGAAAAATGTTCATCACAATTTTTTATATTTTGGGGAAAATCCTCAAATTTATATGAATATGGCGAGGTCTGTCAAAAAGATGAAAGTTTGAGATATTTACAGAAAACCCCTCCAGGAAGAGGTAAAAATGATGCCTTTGTCTTTGGTATTATGTGTCATCATTCAGTCATGCAAAAACTATTCTGAAAATTGTACTAACTTTAAAAGTGCTACTCTACTTCTAAACAATTTCCAAATTTGTTGGCCGGGAACAATAATACCCAGTTATGAATGGCGCCCATATCATCGAATCAAAAATTTGGCGATTTACATGAGACTGAACCACATCTTGTTTTTGGAGATTCTAATACTCCTAAAATACTCAAAAAAATTAAATTTAGTAGAATCAAATTTGCAATTTTAAAAATGCATGGAATGACATGGAAAGTAGTTCCAGGTTTTCTGAATGAACTAACGTAAAAGCGAAATATAACAAAAATTTATATCGATGGACCGTTAAATTTAGTTTTATTAGAATAAAAATAAAATTAAGTAATTTCATCAATTTTTAAATTCAATTCACATTAATTGTGGGGGCGCTTTTTATACATGGTCTTAGAATAGTTTTTGTCATGCGTCGTATCTTAATAATATTTTAAATTAATTGAAAAAAGATGTTTCGTTAATTCGTGAAAATATATCTGTGACTTTGAAAATTTTTATTCATGAAAATGGACGAAGTTTTTTAAGTTTTATAATATGCTCAGATATTGGTAGAGATATGGGCATTTCTCACATATTATCAAACACGACGAACGGAAGTTTATTGTTTTGTGAAATGATGAAATTTGAAAAAGTCTTAAATTTTTGTAAACTTGAAAAATATTTATCATTTTTTTCTGTGGAAGAATAAAGTGAATTTTCTGTAGCATTCACCTGACGATAATGTGTATCTGATCGTTAAGGTTTCTCACAGAAAATATAAAATGAATCGAGTTTTATCATAATTTTATTCAGTAGAATGCTGAAATTTTGATAAATATAATTGACTGACATATTTCAGATATTTGATCAATCGCGTCAATATATTTTTGAGATTTATACAAAGAATAATTTTTTGAAACTTTTAATCTGTAGATAAACCAATAATTAAAATTTTTTTCATGTGTCTTGAATGAACATCAACTCAATCAAAGAAGAATGAAAGGTTTATCTTCGCCAATCAAAGATTATTTAGAACCTTTGAACAAGGTTAAATTGACAGTTCGTGAATCACGTACCTTAGTCAACATAATGAAATGTATTTAAAGGTAAAAGATAGATTAAATCTCAAAGAATGACAACGCAAAGGATGCAAAACAACACGTTTTCAAGCAAAGGTGCCTTGTTGATATTCTTAAACTTCTCTTTTTTTCAGTTTTTTTCGTTAACAAATGCGACATATTTATATAACTGACGTTTATTATCTTGAATTACTGATTAAATTACGAATATTTTATCCTGAGGTTTTAAAAAACTTATAGTATCATACTTAAGATTAAAACAACTACGGACTACACATTATTAACCATACTAAAAACACCACATTAAAATTTTATACCATCATTAACGTATAAATTTAAGATTAGACGTTTCATGAAACTGACACAAAATAAAGAAGATATTTATTCATAAAAGTTTATCATTTCTAGGCATGTAAAAAAAGTTCCGAAAATGGAACTTATAAACCATTGTTTCGGCGTTGCTCGAGTCTTTTATGCACATTATAGATTTTATTATTTTAAGATAAACTATTTAATGAGAAGAAAAATAGTCACAAAATCCTCTCATTCTCATTTAAGCCCATGAGTCTTTAATATTTTAATCTTACTGCTTTTATTGAATCCCGGGTAGGTCATATAAATTAGTTCTGGAAGGTTATTGCGCAGCTTCACTAAAATGCCGGTTAATTTGATAATCGCAGACCAGTTTCAAGAGGAGGGAATATTTAAAATATTAGATAGATAAAAATATATATCGGTTTTTACGCTGATTTCCGATATAATGATAAATATCGAAAATTATAAAATTTTATTTGTAACTATGCTTTCATCTACACAATATTAAACACGATAAAAACGCGTTTATAGCAAACAATAAAGACATAAAAATTTTAATAGAATAATTAAAGGTTTGCATTGACGTCATATAAAAATCATCTTGAGACCTGAAACTAAAACATTATTCGTTTGCATAAAACAATTTATATTTTATCATTCGACAAATCACTCAAGTAATTTGAGTGACGCCATCAACCACAAAAACGTAGTGTAATTTTCGGATGTTAAAATCAGGACGTCAAGGTAATAATTAAACAATTTATGATTGGTGGTTTTCGTCAAAGGATTAAAAAACTGATTATTTTTCTTTTTATCATACATTGAACCAGTTTTGATTCGCCCATTTTCTAATTTGCGAAGATGGATTTTAACTGCACAAAGGTAAGTGTTGTATGCGGTCAAATTGAGATAATCGCAACTTTTTATTGGGGATTAAATTATAGAAAAAAGTATAATGAGGCTCATTAAGTTAAGCGGGGATTAAAAAATCTATATATACGGATTAACTCTGGCGGAACGGTCTTGGAAAATGTTTGGTATGAAAGTGCACATGATCATAATAGGGTTCCTTTTTTTCGAGGTAAGTGTAAATCTAATTATTTCAAAATCTTTAAAGTTAATTTCAATTTGAGCATTTTGGTTGTTATGTGCTAAAAATATTTTAACCCTTTTCAGTTAAATCAGTTTTATTAAAATTGACTATATTTTAGACGCTTCGATGTTTTAATAATAAGTGTTTTTCAGCATTTGGCAGCAGTTAAATTGTGTTTCAACCTCTATTTTCAACGTATTTTATCCTTTTATTTGTTAATCTACGAAGCGTCTGAATGTGTAAAAATTTTGCTCAATTTATAATTAAATAAATTTATGAGCCATTTCTGTTTTAATCTGATTATTTTTGATTCTTTATAGATTTGCAACTCAGTAAATTTTAAAGAGTTTTTCGAGTTTGCAAATTTTAAAATATTTGCATGAAAGTTTTTAAAAGGATTAAGTCCTGTTAAATTTTAACAAGATGTACATTAATTTTTTGGTTTTAATGCCAAATTATTTTAGTTATATTTTTAATGACTGAAATATAAAAACGGAATTTTATTTAATTACGATTCGTTAGGATATTTTTTAACGTGTGATAAACTTAACTAAAGTGTGTATGATATGTTGCAACGATCATTCTAATTTCAATTTTATCGTTTATATTAAATGAATTACTTTTCTAATTTAACGATAAATATTCGTCAAGAATATTTTGAAATTGTTATAAAACGTCAACAATTAATTTATTTTTATTGTTGAGGTTGATACAAACTTTACGCTTGCAAAAACCATTTTAACTATCTGTTATCAAAGTCGATCTTTTGTATTTTTTAGTTCTTTAACGTCTAAATTGAAAAATATTTTGAAATACCACGCAGTTATGTTTAAGTAATAAAGAATTGGGATAATTTGACGATTAGTTAATAGATTTCAGCACTTTTTTAAGCAGGTCATTTTGTTTCTCTGATATCTTTGAATCCTATGTGCGAAAATTCTATTTTTTGGTGGTTCCAATTTTTATACTTTCTCAATTTCAAACATTCATTAAAATTCATGAATTCCTCAATATTTGTGAAAACTACATTTATTCTTTCTGAAATTCTGATTATTTGACATTGGTATCGATCAAAATATTAACATTCTGTTGTTTTATGACTGTTTCATGATTACAGGGATTAAACTTTCAAATAATTTCACATACCTGAGTAATGTTAATGCTAAAAGGGCGGAATTTTATTATGTCGGCATCATTTTATGGTTAATTCGTAAAGATACTGTTTTATTAACTTTATGTTTGTATCTTGCACAATCGAAAGTGACATTATGATTTTGAGTTATTTTATATTTTGGTTACGCACAGATGATAGCATTATTATGCTTAATACATTTGTATAAAAATACTTTGGTTTGATTAATAATTATTTCCATTGTTGTAAAGATTTTTTTCTCGATATTCAATAGAATTTCGTTTATTTTGTTTTATCGAAGCTTTTCGAAAAAAATGTTTTTATTGAAGAATAACGGACATCGATTTTGTTATTCGCCACAATACTTCTCAATGTTTTTTAATTGGATATTAAATAATATGTTAAATTTATATGATACAAATAAAGTAGAAACAAATGATTTATAACTAAATAGTCAATTTCATATTGACGTTAAAAATGATATTTTTGGGTTTTAAATAAAGTAATAGTTTCTATATTTTGCCTGATAATTGACTCTATTCGTCTTTGAAGAATTAAAAACATTTCAGTTTGTGATAAGTATTTCATGTTATATTAACTAAAACCATGTTTTAATATCGTTCACAGTTTATAAATGGCATTTAGGTAACATTTCGAAGATTTTGGAGATATTTCTCATTTTTAATCATCTGATGATTTGAATATTTGACAAGATGTATACTTCGCTCTTCTAGTTTATCAATTTCTAATATTTGCAAATATATTGTGTGAATCAACAATTTTTTCATTATTAAGTAAAAAATCAAGCCTTTTTAGTGATGTTATCTTTGTGGTTTTTTTGTACTGTGTGGCAGTGTGTACTTAATGTTAATTAAGTTGCAGACTGTAGATATAAAATTTTTCCTTTTCGTCTACTTAATTCAATATTACAAGATTCTTGTTGTATCTTTTCAAATTTATTTATTTTGTTGAAGAGTATTCCTTATCGTCAGGTTCTTTCTCCCCGTCGTGGAGGTCGTAAAAAAATCAGGGCACAAGTACCATAGAAAAGGTAAATTTCATTTGCGTATTTATTTTAATGGCATGCCCTGAAGGTTGATAAACATTTTAATATCGATTTAATCGTAGGTTGATCCTGGAAATGGTCAAAGAATGTCGAGTGAGACAGATATTGCTAAAACCCAAACGGTATTTATGTTTTCAAAAAAATCCTATTTGTATATTCTATTTTGTGTTTTTTAAAAGTTCGATATATCTTGTAGGTAGAAAGTTCCTCCACAGCTCTTGAAGACTCAGAAGCTAATAATGAATTGAAAGTATCTCCTGTATTTATTTTTGAAAGATTTTCATAATTGATTAAAAAAATATTTTGTTGATAATATCAGAAAATTATTTTATCCTTAGGTGTTAGTTCCTTCTGGTGTTCTTGAAGATTTTGATCCAAGTACTGTATCTGAAGGAGCAGAGGTATAAACCTAACGATTTATATTTACTAAATTATTTTTGACGAATTTTTGTGATTAAATTTTACATAATGAATGTAATTATTGATAAATATTTTTCTTCTTTAAACACGGAATTAGATTGAATAGCCAAATTCTATTTTTATCTTATTTTTAATATTCAAACTGATTAGTTTTTATTGTTTTCAGGTTGTTAATCCAACATTTGGAAGTGAATCATCTTCACAACTCCCTCAATCGAAAGCAGACTCTGTATTTTTAATTTTAGAGTTTCATTTTTAAAATTTATATATTTTATTTTTTCCAGATCAATAAGTTTGAATAATTCAAAGGGTTTTAATCTTGGTAATCATGATGTAAACAAGAAGAGGCGTAAAAGAAAAAAAAAGGTGAGTGTCAAACCTATTAAAATTTATTTTGACCATAATCTTTCTGATTTATTCGTTCATTTGAGTTCACGGACACTAATTCAGACAAAATTAATAATCAGTGCTAGCATAATTTTCGGATTACCATAAATTTAGAATAAATTTTTTCGTCTCAAAAATGGTTATAAATATTTCATTATGCCCACAAATATACTATTTAAAATATTTTATATTAGCGTTCCGTGCCTCTAAGTCTCGAGCCTCAGTTGGGAGATTCTGCATCTTATGAGGTATTTATATAGAAGCCTCATTTGTATAACTGTTACCGGTTTTCAAGGGGAACTTTATTTATATTTAAACGAATTAAAATTTGTTAGGCTGAATCACAAAAAAGCGGTCATGGGACTTCATGTAAAAACGAGGGATCGTCTTTAAATGTATTTATTATTTCTTGATTAATTTCCAATTTTTAAAACTATTATTTTCGATGTTTTCGCTGATGTTTAAAATTAAATTTCTAGCTTGATGGATTAAAGGAATCCTTAGACGGTTCTGATGGAGCGGAAGCTTCTCAATTTGTTGAGGTATTTCTGAGTAAACCGATTTTTAATTTTTGAGAAATTTTTTAATTAATATTAAATTATGAGGTTACTCCTGGGCTGCGGGAAACTGATGCTTCAGGACAAAAGGAAAAGTTGAGGAAAAAGAGGTATAAAATCATTCATTAATGATGACTATTTTCAAATATATTTTAAACCTTTTGTTTTACAAAATATGAAAAGGTCTCGATAGATAATTTCATTATGCATTTTCAATCTGAAATGAAACAAATTTAATATAAGTAGTTTATTTTGTGACATATAAAATTGTATGTGTATTTGATTTAAAATAGAAATGATTTTTATTCTGAGTAAAATGTGATGATATAATCTGTTTTTGAATATCACAAATTTACTTTATTTTTTCTTAAGTTAAATTTACAAATTTAACGAATGGTTATTTTTTAATGCTGATGGATATTTTTGACTTTTTATATTTATATATCATGTTGTGAACTTAGATTCCGTTCGATGGGACTGTATACGTTGCGACCTGGCGACGTAAGTTTTTATAAACTTTAATATTTGTAATTTTACATCGTTTATAAAAATTTTTAAGATGGCCTTCCGTTTATAAAGTTTCTATGAATGATGTTAATTGTTTATTTAATCAGCTCATTACCATTTTTGTGCTTAACACTCAAAATAAATATTCTAATCTAATTTTGGTCGTTATGATATCACTTTAAACTAGATTAAATAAAATTCTCTTTAGTTATGTATATTTTATGTTAAGGTTATCTTTTAATGTATTATTGTAAAATTCACCTTTAAGTTGAATTTATTGAAAAATGGTAATGTCTGTGATTTAAAGTAATTCGATATTTGTTATTTTCTATTTCTCATGTTCTATTTCTATATTTTAGACTAAGCTGATGTTAGTTACTCAAAAATTATTTGTTAAGATTCATTCAATTTTTAACCCATAGCAATGGATATAATGAAAATTTAAATATTTCTCTTTCTAAATGATTTAAATTTTCATTTGTTTGCAAATTTTCAATTTTTATCCTGGTTTATATATTGACGTTTTTCTCCCCATGGTATTCTGGATACTTTTTCTGGGGAATTTGTCTTATGATTACTTTGAAAATAAATACGATTATACAAATTATGTTATGAACCACTTTAATTCTGTAATCTATATCCTACGGAATTTTTAAAGATTATTTCTTTTAACCAGGATATTAATGTATTCGATTTGATTTCGTGACAAAAAAGCTGGAAAGTTATTAATTTATAACTTACGAATATTATTGATAAAGTTCGTTGTTTTTTGGTTCAGCCTTTTTCTGATTTTTAAAGAATTTCATCTTCTGACTAATTAATTTTTGTTGAAGATTCCAATTTATTTGATTTAATATTGGCATGTTTTGATTTTATTTTTACTTTTTGCTCGTTGAAAATACTGGTCTCAGTGGTAATCTGGTTTTTGAATATTCGAAATTTTTATAAGTTCTCAATTACGTGAATATAATTTATGTCGTTTTATGCCAAAGGGTCTGCGAATTTTAAACATTTTTACATCTTCAAAATTGGGATTATCCATAAAATCATTTGAGGTTATTTTAATCGTTAAGGATGTTTTGTCGGACTATTCTATTAAGGTATGAATTTATTTTGGAACTTGTATATCTCTTCAAACGTTATTAAAATTTAATTTTAAGTTTTTTAAATATTTGTCTTAAAAGTCTGAGTTTTTTATACTTCTAAATTTTATAGTCATTTGAAATATTTTTGTCATGTTTCGATCCTACAATTAAAAATAATTTTTTTTGAAATTTGGTACTTTATGCTGGTTGGTTTATAATCGTAGTTAAATTTTAATTTTATCACTAGAACTAATATACAGGTCTTCATGTTTTAATATTTAATTATAAATTATTATCAAACGTGTGCATTTTTTATTCTAATTTCCTTTGATTCTAAAGAATCATTTTTTGGACAGAATTTGCTGAGTTTATAGATGATATTCTTTATTTTAGAATTTCGTGTGTTCCGTCGGATTAATCATAAAAATCGTACACGACTCATAATATCAAGGCTGAGGATTCTAAGGCTCTTTTAAGTTCTGTATGAATATTTCGTCTTCATTAAATTAACATGATTTTTCTAAATAATTTTTCCTCAATTTTTATTTTCAAAAACTCATCTTTCAGAAAAAATGAAATCTTGTCAATTATAAAAGGCGTTAATTTTTCATTTATGACTTTTGATGGTATACTGTTGAATAATTCGTTTACAATTTTCATTATTTTTAATATTTAGTTACATTTGGCTGTAGTTATTTTTATGATGATCAGACCCGGGTTCATAAAAGAACGTAGCTCGGTACATTTTTAAATTTACATTTTGTCCAAATAAGTCTTATTTTAAATGATTTTTTTCTGTTCGTTATGCTAAATGTTAAGATTCATCGCCAGGTCAACGAATTAGAGAACATTGTAAATCTATTTTATAATCTCTGCTTTCATCTCTTACAGTTATCTTGGAAAGGTATGTTCTTGATTTTTATGTTTTAATTGTTATTTAAAATTTGCTGATAAAATTATTTGATTTTAAATTAGTTTATAAGCATTTATTCCATTATGCTAATTTCACTGCATCATTATTCTATTATTTAATCTTACGTTATATGTTTTAAATGATTTTGTATGTTAAATTTATCAATGACCCCGGGTATTTATCTGATATTTTTGATCTATGTATAAACTGTTTTTGAATGCGAAAGGTTAACCATTTCATGTTTCTCGTTTCTGTAGATCATGTAATATTTTATTTAAGAAAATCCATCCAAAGGTGGAATTAGTTCATGTAAGACTATAATAATTTTTTATGGTGTCATTTTATTTTATGTCAGTAATTTATTATCTTATGTTTTCATAAATCTTTTATGTTAGTTGTGGTTATTTCTTTCTTGAGAAATACGCATAACTCATAATTTCAATTATTTTTAATTTATATAAGATTGATTTATATCTTTTTTTATTTTACCTCTAATTAATTGTAAATCCTGATATAGGACGTATACAAGCATGTTTCAGAGAGCCATGAATCGGTAATTAATTCACTCTTATGAGATTATGGGTTTCAACGGTTTTTTGAAGGTGTGTATTTTGTATACTATTTTTTAAATAATGAACTAATTTATGTTGTTTTTATGGGAATTTTTTAACATTCATTTTTAAGAGGTTTTAGCTACGTAAATAAATTAAAGTGAAATTTTTTTAAGAAGTTCTCAAGTAGATTTAATCAATGTTGATAAAATATTAAAAATTATACTTGAATGCTTAATTGTTTTCAGTTATTTCCTAAGTTCTCTGAAGTTGTAAGTATGTTAAATTATTTAGCAAAAGACAGCGCTTGCTCGTCAGTTAAGGTGTGTTATGAATATATTATCAAAACATATTTGATATAATATTCATTCAGAATGTTATTATATTTTATCTTGTAAATTTTATTTGTTTTCATCAGTGAATTTAATAATTAATCATATTTTTTTCTATATATGATTTTTGATGTTTGTGATTTATAATTAATTTTTTTATCTTTAGGCTTTGAGACTTCTTGATGGATTAACAAGTTAATTATTAAACAATATTTGACTGAAACGTGGAGTTAATAACAGTTAAAAATTAATCTTATTTTAAGCCATTGACTTGTTTTAAATAACTAATTGATCAGTGGTGCAAAAATTGGTTGTTTTATACGTCATTAGTTTTCGTCAAAATATATTCTTTCAAGGCACGAATTTAAGCTACGCTTTCAAAATTTTCATTCTTAGATGTTGGGATTTTTAAACATTAACTTTCAAATTCGTGAACAATTAAGAATTGTGTTGTTAATTCTCAAAATCCAACCTCTTTCGTGTTTTCCTAGGTTTTGGCTGTTAAATTTAATTTGGTTAATTCATCTTATTATGCGTTAAATTTAAAATGTGTTTATTAGGTTTCAACGAAATGTCTATTTGAAGTTATTAGTGTGTGATCATTGGTATTTTGCTCAAACTGTATTGATATCAGAAACTCTTACTTAGCATAATTTGGCAAGAAATATATGCTAGGGTTTGTCTTGAGTTGGTTTAACATCCTCGTTCATGGAAGTGGTGTTTTAGATGTTTATGTTATGTGAATTTCATTTTACGTAAGCGCAGTTATAAATGAAATAAGTCAAGAGCGAGTGATATAAACGAGTTTTAAAGTGGGAGACGTGGGATTCAAACAAATGCAGTATGTGAATAAAAACTTTTAGTTATGTGCGTTTTGTTAAAAATATTTATTGTTCTCTCATTTGGTGACTAAGTATAAATGAGAAGCTTTTCTAACACACTGGCAGATTATATATCTTTGTCTATGTTAGAAGCAGGGCTGTTTGATTTATTAAACGGTAACCTTTTTTTATGAAAGCAAGCATTTACTAAATTACCTCATTATCACATGAGTGGCAAATACATTCATGAATGAAACACAAATTAATTTTTATTGAGATAAATTGAGTATTTTGATTCTATTTTTACGGTTTTAGCAGACCATTCTTCGAATGTGTCGAAACTGACTAAGTATTCGTTTGAACGTTGCCATTGACAAAACTGAAAAATACTATTAATTTATCAATGTTTTAAACCATTTAAGAAAGTCGATCAAACCTAAATATTTTTCTAATAGAATTAAATTAGTGGTTTGGTGGCACTTAATATTTATGAAATTTAATAATACCATATTTAACCATATATTTACTAAATTACCGAATGATTGTACAATAAAAAGTATGAAAACAATGCTAAATTATTGGATATAATTACAGATGAGTAATGAATAAAATTTTGTGAACACCTTAAAATTGGTGACAAGCCCTCGATATCACTCAAATTAACAAGAATTTTCTTTCATTTTGTTTTGAGCGACTGAACGATGCACACGTAAGCTCTGTACATTTATAACTTAACCATAGCTAGTTGAATAACAGAAATAACCCATCAAGGGAAATTATTCTAGTCTGTGTATATTTTTTGAGTGCTTTCATGAAAATTTATGATATAGAATGGTTACGTTGAATAAGTGCATGTAGTGAGTAATGATAGCATTGGACAATGCTCGTAGTTCGTATAATTTTTTATGATGCAAAATAAGAATGATTCCGGCCCTTGATCTGAAAGATTGCATGACCCTAAGGCTTAATTTTTTCTTATTCAAATATATGTGTGTTAAAAATAAGGCATATGCTCTGACATCTTCTCACGGTCAAGAATGTTGTTAGTTAGTGTCATAAAAGCATTTGTAACACTTTACGAATGAACAGTAGCCAAAGCAGGTTAGCAAAAAATAGCCATTCATATTCTGTGATTATTGTTGTAGTCCACCATGTGCCGATTTATTTCACTTATTTAACGAAGTTTTTCAGATTGAACATCCGGACAAATAACAGCTGATTTGGGATATGATGTTCAAGATGCACTTATAGCTGCACCCTTAAAAATCCATAACTATTATAGAAACTTCATCAATGATTAGAGAGTATACAGATTTCAGTTCTTGGCATTTACATGGTATGATATAACGCCAGGATTGATACACGTTATAATTTAAGATATATCCATGGTACCTTGTTGGATGTTTCACCCACTGTCAAATGTTTAGTTCTGACAAATTACTCCTATAGCGAGATATTTTCCACCAGTATCTATAAATCGATGAGAGATCAGAAATCAAATCTAATTCGATGAAATTAGTCGTGAACTTTGAATTTTATGTTCTTTTGAGGCGGTAGAAGGGATGTCGAGGACACAGACTTTAGTTATTATGCTTTTTTGCAAATCCTAATAAGAGACATGTTCTTTCTGTATGCTCATGAGTATCCATAACTCATGGTAGATAGTTATTGGGCCTGTGACAAATTCTTGGGAGCCGAGACTTGACTCACAATATCGTTCATCTTATCCAAAGATTGTTGACCTCAATTGTTCTTCTTTTTACAATCTTACATAAATTGTAGGGTTACATTTTATTTCGATTTTAGCGTGTTTGGCTGTTTCTATTTACATGAGAATTTCTTTGTATGATTTTAACTCCACTAAATTTTACCTTTCGTAAATTCACTATGTTTCACAGTTCTATATTGTTTGTGTAACACAGGCGGCTACCTTTGATGCAATTCCAATTGTTAAATAACTATAGCCCGTGTGATAATATTGTGAATTAATTTTCCATGAGAACGTACCCCTCGCAAAGAAGTAATTTCTCTTGCATGATTTTAATGAGGTTATTTGTTAAAACAGGAGTTAAATCGATACAATGATATGAGTTATTTGAGGACAAGGGATTATATTTTTGCTTAAATATTCATGTAACATATATATTTTATATACGTGGAAGGGAATAAAAAGTGAGAGATTACTTTACAAAAGATTTATCTTCCTTTCCCCTAAAAGATATATAAGTATAATTTATTTGAATGTTAATTTTGATAAATGAAAATCTTTAGTTTTAATGTTTGACATTTATTTTACATTACCCAGTTGAAACCGTTTTTTATTTTTATATTTATTATTGATATGTAAAAAGCTAATTTTTGATGTGCAATTAAAAAATTCATTTTTTCCTTTTAAAAGAGTGCTGTTTTAATAAGATGCATATAAATTAACATATCTCGCAATATAGTGCTTATACTTATCTTTATACCTTAAATATGCATGATTTTATCATAATTCTGAGATATAATTTTTTGAGATCGTCAGAGTTTAATATTATACTCTTTTAAAAGCATGTTATCTTTTTATAGTTATTTTGAGTTTTTTATCTTTCATCAACAAAACTTATTTAAAAAGTTAAAGAAGCCATGTTCTAAATATTTCTCCTTTGACAGAATTACGTTTCACTGTTTTCATTTTCTTCATACATAATCAAACCTTTTAATTTATCTCAACATTTAGTCCACCGATCAATCACACATTTTTGTGTTATTAGATGGTATTTGACATTTTATCAACACATATGTGTTGAGAGTATGTCAAAAAATTTAAAATAATGCTCGCCATATAAATTAATACATTGTATCTTTGATTAAAAAGAATCAAATTATTAAAATTTTGATGGATTTTTAAATATAATTCTCAGATACTCATGTGTCAATTTGTTTGAAATCTATGTTTTTAACAGTTTATTATCTATATGGTTGATGAAATATCCAAATATATAATAGGAAATGAAAAAAAGTCTTAAGATTCAATTTAATTTAATTCCTTTTGGAAGGTTCTATTTTAAGTTTAACTAAACGAATTGTGTTTAGATTAATACTGAATCTTCATAATAAATTCATTTTACATGTTATTTTCTTCATAGTGATGATAGTTTATTTATAATCAGACGCATTATTAATTTCTCAAAAAAATAAGAAAAAGTATCTGAAAGCGTGAAAATAATTATCATGTGAAATTTATGAAATTCTATAATGTTAAATAATAAAATAAGAAGTGGAATTTACGCAAATAACTACATCAAATAAAACAGAGATTTTAAAATTTTAATCCAAAGAAATAAATGTCAAAAATATTAATATTAAATATTTAAAATTTCAAGGGGAAAAATATGTGAAAATACCTTTTTATCCTAGTAATATTTAAATAATTTTATTTTTAACCCTGAGGTCAAATTAAGAATAAAAAGGGCGTAAAGCACGAAATATGTTATTTCATTCTTAACCGTATAGAGAAAAATTATTTTATTTTCATTAATTAAAGTTTAATGACTTATCTTTTAATAAAAACGTTTGAAAGAAATTTTAAATTTTACGAATCTACTAATTTAGTTAGGATAATTACAAATACAAGATAATTAAATATATAAAGATGAAATGTTTGGACAATTCTTTCTCAATTAACTTGCTTTTAATCTTAATTTTCAACCTAAAGATAAATGAAACAAATTTATTTGAGGTCATTTAAAATATTATTTTTCGAGTTATGGAAAATTAAATAAATATGTGTTGAATTTTTTCAACTTTATTCTAAATTTAAGTTCTTATGAAAATGATTTTTTAAATTGAAAAAGTTAAATTTTTAAAATTAATTCGTAATACCATACGATTATGTGTAAAAATATATATATATTCACGCCTTTCATGGCAGAAATAGACTTGATTTAAAACACCAAAACTATTTATGAAAGATAAAATTGCATTTGTCGGGTAAATAATATAAATTCTAAAGGATAAAATTGATCATTATATGATTTAAAATAATGGATCATATTTTCTGATATCCTGAAATATATTAAAAATTCACATTAAAAAATAATATAATGTTAAAGATATGTAAATTAAACCAACTGCTCCAAATAAATGACATGATCAAATGATACATAGTTATAAACTGGTATTTTAAAAAATCAAAGATTATAATTTATGATCTCAAATAAAATGATAAACTTTTTATTTCTCGAATATGTTTAACTTTTCTTGATAATATCAAAAGAAAATCTAACAAGAGAACAGCTCTTCGATATGTATTTAGACATGACTGCATTAAATAAGTGCAACAATTTTTAAGGAAAATTTGAAATATTTTGTGATATTTTTTAAATTTTATATGATTCTCATTTACGATGTGCACATAATTTAATTTTTTTAAACCATAATCCGCATACCTTGAATATTCAACAAAATTATTTTTGAAGACAAAGTTCATTCAAATTTATTTTAATTTTTATTTTCAGACAATAAAGCGCAATGACAAAAACATTTAAGATATGAGTAAACAAATTTAAAAACCTGCAAGATAAATTAAATTTTCTTGTTCTTAATTTCATTTAAAACACTTGAACATCAGAAACATAAAAAATAACAAAACATTATCGTTGAAATATTTCGAAGACTTAGTCAAATAGCAGTTAATGGACAATCTTGTAACATTAATTACAACATATCACGTTTGATTTATATTTTGTTCAGAATTTGTATCATTGTTCACATCATTAAATAGAATTTTAAAAAGCATATTTTTCATCATTAAGTATCTTAAACTTATTTTCGGTTTTCGCTTATGAAATTTTTTTTGTGAAATTCAGGCCAAAAATAAGTTAAAGTCTGAGCTAAGAGGAAAATATTTTAAAATTTCATCAGAAATAGATAGCAACATCGTTAAGACCTTATGTAGATTCATATGACTCATGAGAGAACATAATTTTTAGACGTGTTAAATATAATGTTTAACAAGAGATCATGCAAAAATGATAGGTTTATAGCATGAATTTTCTTTTTTAAAAGATATATAAAGCGAATGTAACTTGAATTATGTAATTATTCTGAATTTTTAAATTATAGCCATTTTGATTTAAGAACAATGAAATATTGAATATTTTGAAAAAAATAAAAATATTTATGATAAAATCATGAAGTTAAATTTTTTCTCAAGTCGTTGAAGTACGAAATAAATGTAAAAATTTTGAAAATATTTTAAGGTCTTCCATATTACACAAGAAATTCTGAAGTATTGTTATAAAATTAACTTGAAAAAGATTCGACGTATTTACAAAGTGTGGCAATAATAAAAAAAACATTTAAGTTATAAATTTTAAATATTACTATTAAATGACAAGAATCTCAATCTTTACAATTTTAAGATTTATGAAAATAAAATTTACAAAAAGAATATTTACATTTTATAACCAATTATATATATTAAAAATAATAATTTTATCTTTTCGATATATTCTCAAAATTTTTTCCAATTATTCACATTGAAATTAAAACAATCAAAAATAATTCAGCGTTCTATAGTTGATTGATTAATTGACTCAAAGTTATCATCAACTATTCTTTATTTTAGAAATTAAAAGTAAGTCATACTGAGGTGACAGAATATTGTAAAAATTTGAATGCCGAATTATATTTAATTAGGTTTTAATCTTATTTATTGGTCTTGAACTTATTAAAATTTAAACTATTTTGAATTTTAAACGAAGGAACATTTTTCCTTCAACAAAGCGACAAATAAAAAAGGATTGTTTATCGACAAGAAATTTTCAAACAAAACAAGTAAAAATATAAGAGTTTAGAATGTTAAAGTAATTATGTCTTTATACATAAATAAAATAAATTTATGAAAGAAAAACTCAGAAATACTCTTATTTAAAAAATAGGTATTCTTGAAATTTCAAATAAATGGGCAATAAAAATAGATTAAGTCAAAATAATTTTAAAAGATCATAAGAATTACATTTATAATTGAATTTTAAGGCATAATCATGCATAATATCTGCAAATAGATAACTAAAATTCAACGTACTTAAACAAATTTTAGAATTTTCTCATCTATTTATAATAAAGACGGACAGAAAAAGGTCTTTTGTAACCTTAATACATTTTATTTTTTATTCTTAAAAAATATCGAAAATTCGTTTTAACATAAACGTAAAATAAATAATTAATATCATCTATTAGCGAGGTTGATACGTTAAAAAAATCAGAGTTTGAAGAAATATTATAAATTTGATTGTCACCCTTATTTTAATCAGAATGAAAATATTGATATCACATTTAGCTTAGAATTTAAAATATTTAAACTTAATAGGTAAGGAATGTTTGTGATCAAAGAATTTTAAATTTTTAAATTCACATACAATGGATTTCAATAAACATTATTATATTTCAGAAAAAAACTTATTGAACTATCTGCTCTCACTTATTTTAAAATATAATATATCAGTTCATATATTAATAATTTAGATAAATTCATTTCCTTTTATTTTTTTATATTCAGAATCTTTGATTGAAAAAACATACCAATCTTGTTTGAGGATCTTAAAATTTTACAAATATGATTATATATATGTAATTGCAGAAAAATATTTCAGAAATTATCCTTTATACAAATAAATATAAAATTATAAAGGTATGTTTGACGTGTTTTAACGACATATTCAACTTTTAAATCTAGATTTGTGAAAATTATCAAAAATTTCAGGTAAACTGGGAAAAAAGCTGAACTTGAATTAAAAATTATGAAATTTTGCAAATTAAACAACCTATGATCGTTGAGAATATACCAAAACAAATCTGTTAAAATCAGAATAGTTCTAAATGTGAAAATGATATCAACTCCATTTTTCACCTCATTTATCCACTAAATTTTGTTAAGAAATATGTATCACAATAAAAATAAGTTTTTAAAAATATAAAAGCAAAACTATAAAATGTAAATAAAACTCAAAACAAATTTCTCTCATTAAACATCATAGAAGAGTGAAAATATAACAAAAATAAAGTGAGTTTATTTTTAAGAAAAAAAAATAAAAATAATACAGACCAGTAAATAGACAACATAAAGAAGAAATATAAATGATAAAATACTAAATCCTGAACTATAGTTTTGTGAACGATCAATTCCTTTAATTTGACTGTTATAAAATTAAAATTTTTAATGAACATATGATGTTAAAAAAACAAATAAAAATTAAAACTAAATTCTTTTGTGAAAAATAACATGAAGAAATAAGAGATAAAACATCAAATTTCAATATTCACAAACTATTCTTAAAAATAGAGAGAAAATATATCTAGAAATTTAAACTAAAATATAAATATGAAGAATAAAACTCATAAAACTGCATCTTTATCAAGTGTATTCTTAATTTAAATAAAACTAGATTTCTGGATGATCGTTAGTCATTTGAAATTAAGGCTTCCATCTGATAATTGTGTAAATGAGTAGAGACAAATATACTATCAAAAAATGGAGTTGGATTTATTTATAAAACATTCAAAAAATAAAATTAAAACATAACTTTTAACCTTGGTGAATATTGATTAAAAACAGTAAATGATTTATCTTCAATAGATTTCATTTTATAAGGCCAAAAACGATGATTAAAAATTTAGAACCGTTTTCAAATAACTCTTTGATGATGAAATCTAAAATAAATGATCTTGTTGAAGCTCGTTTCATCGGTTTTTGTTTCCTCGTGAATCTAAATCATATTAATTATATTGAACGTGAAAAAGTTAAATGATTAATTTTTATTCACAATAAATTACATAAATATTCAAAATAAAGTTTTTAAAAACATTGCAGAGTACAAACACAAAAGATTTTATTTATGATTTCTCAATTTAATAAATTAATTTTTCAAAGGTTTTTGTTCTTTATCGATCAAATCGTCATAAATTAAAATGAAATGTTTTCTCATTTAAATACTTAAAGCAAAAAATGTCGATCAAATTTTTAAAATAATCTATCTGGAATTTTGTCCTTAATTAAATATTCATTGTACTTTTATTTCTGGCAAAATAGTTTGTATCCAATTAAGTAAGATTTAAAAACGTAATTTTAAAATTGAGAAATTTAAGAATATGTCCAATGAATTGATAATAATGTTTTCAAATATGGTTATATCGTAAAATTGGAAAATATTTAACATTTAAAATAACACATTGGTAAAAAAAGTTTATTCGTTTTTAGAATATAAAAACAGAAAATCTATAATTTAAATATTAATTACTTTAAACAAGGAAAATTATCTGAAATTAAAATATCAAAAAGTGTATTTAAATTTTAACCTGAGTGGCAGTCTAGAGGTTCGCCTTTGACCAGCTAATTAAAGAGATTTACTTTTTTTATTGAAATAACTAGTCCTTCGGTTGTCATCTAATATGGTTTTATTCGTATGTTAAAAATATGTAAGAATGTATCTTAACTCGAATATTCTCAAAAGATTCACATCAATGTCAAATCAGTAGTTATGACGGTTGCACAAATATAAATTTATAAATTATAAAATCAATAAAATGAATTTATAAACAGTTTATTTTAGATTTCAATTTCCTTAATTAAAATGAAATAATCAAAATTTATTTTTCTACAAATATGAAAGGTAATTTTCTCTTGAAACAATTAGTAGAAAATTTAAACCCTAATATATCTTTAAAAAAATTTATCTTATGAATTCTTCTTAAAACTAAAATCATAAACGTTTCTAGCAGTATAACTTGATAAAATAGATTTTGAAAATTCATAACATAAACTTTTAAATAGTAAACATTTTAAAAATTATTTTTTGTGAAAAATAATTTGAAAATTTTTCGCAAAATAAAAAAAGTTAAATATAATAATGTTATGTTTCATACATCGTATAACTCATTAGATAATACATCCGAAAAATATTTTTAAATAAAAAATCATACAATTCATTCGATTCAAAAATTTTATGGGGAATTAATAGATTTCAAAGATATATAAATAAATATATAAATGAAATTAAAATTTTATAATATTTTATCGATAAAATAATCCAAAAGATGAAAATTGATTGTTTATTTACATAAAATCTAATTATTTAATCGTTCCATATATCACATGGTATTTTAAAATGACAATAAAATCTTTGAAGTGAATATTTCAATTAAATCTAAAATGAGCTTTAAAGAGTTAATATCACCTAAAATAATACAATATTAAACATCTTTTTATGAATTATTAAGAAACGAATTTTAAATAATTATTTTTACTTTTAATGAAAATATATTTCAAATATAGTCACTTATAAATCATCATTTAAATAAAATTATATCAGTTAAATTTAAACGCGGGATATTCACTTAGCATTTTTAATGATATCAAAATCATAGAAATTAATTATATTTCACCATTATCAAATAAAAATGATAAAAATTATTTGTAACCCCAAATGAAGTATGATACGGAAAATATGAACTCTGAGATTAAATAAATGTTAAATTTTCGTGTTTAAAAGCTTCAATTATAAGACATATTTTACTTTTGAGTTTATACAATAAAATAAATAAAATAGTTTTTAAAAATTTCTACAACTTTTAAAAAGAACTTCTAATCTGTATATTTTAACATTAAATATATATTATGTATCATATTTAATCTTTATTATTTGACAACTATGAAGATAATTTTTTGAAATTCATGACATTTTAATCTGTAAAATTCTAATATATATAAGATTATTTGTATATTTTCCACAAAATGACGTTATTACGTTCGATTCAAATTTTCTACCATCGTATTTTTTCGAAATTTAATAAAATCGTGGATTAAAGTTTAAAACTAACAACCCCTAAATCTATGTCGTCAAAAAATAATGATGGATTTTAATTTTAAAGATCAATGAAAAATTTTATTCTTAAATAATTTAAGAAAAAAATTAGAGGTGAGATTCATAAATTTTTGAAATTATCATAACCTTTTTAACGACAACTATTTCATCACAAAATGTTTAAAAAATAAATTAATAAAACAGACATATGATAATGAAAGGCGAAAGCGCGATTGAATTTTCAGAGTATACAAACTTAACAAGAATATATAGAATGTAATTCAACACATTTTCAATACTTTTTTAACCTCAAAAAATTTATATATTTCCGCTTTTTATTTTTAATTTATCACAAGTTTTTTTTAAATTTCAAGGAGAAATAATAAATGCATTAAAAATTACACGGTCTAGACCAGCTTCAAAATTCAAGGGAAGTCCACAATATGATTGAACTTCTGCTCCTCACAAAACCTATCATAAATAAAAAAATTTTTAAATTTAATTTTCATTTATGTGTAATGAAAATGAGAAAATGAATATACTTTCATGTTGTTTGTTCTTAAAACTACAAACAATAAAATTATAAATAATTTGATATAATTCACATGAAAATATTTAAAATAGACCATAAGATTTTATCGATGAGCAAATTTATTTGATATATTTTCTTTAATATAACTTATAAAATTTAATTTTATTTATTTTACGATGTAAAAGGTGATACCTCTTTATTTTTTGAATTAAATTCAGGTTTTAAACATTTATCTTGACCAATTAATTTAGAAATGTAATCCTTTATTTATTTATATAAAATTTTTTGGAATTAAAATAAAAAGTTTTTTTAATTCATTCAATTTTTTTAAATATACATCGCATCATATAAATTCATCAATTTTTTGAGTATTTAAAGCTTACTTCAACCTATGACACTAAATATTATGAATGTGAAGACAGCAAATCAAAATAAGAAAATTTATCAAATATTTTTTCAAAAAGACAATGTTTAATATTGCTCAAAAGTAGATACCCTACATGAGGCTTTGAGTCTCCCTAAGCCTTGTCAGATTGAAGAACATAGAATTTTAATGGCGTAAAATATTTTAGATTAATCAAAACATAAAAAATAACAATAATTATGAATTTTACTTTAATAAATACGTCTTGCCATGGAAATTCATTTTTTGTGCCAGAATACTGAATTTACCCTGCCAGGGAGAGATCCTGAGGATGAATATATGCAAAATGATGTTTATTGAACACAATAAAATATTATTTTTATGAAGTAACTATTTGACATGCAATTTCGTATTTTAAAAATCTTACAAAAAATGAACAATGAAATAAACTCATTAAATATTAAAGACTTTAAAATTTCAAAAATACATATTTTTTAAATATTTAAGATGTATGTCTTGGGGATAATCATATGGTTAAAATTATACATTTAAATACATAGGTTAAAAAAATATTATCTAGTTTACATTTATTTAAAAAATAAATAAAATGAAACGAACAATTGAAATTAAGTTAGATGAAAACAGCTGGGATACTCACATGCAATTTTTTATCAGCTGTTTCCGATTCGGCACAAGGATTCGCAACCTTAAAATATCAAAAATAAAAGGCATTATAAATTTAATCAGTGATGGAAAGAAGTTTTATTTAAAATATATTTATGATTGAAAAATACCTTTTCTGAAGGATTTTTCCTTTGATGCCTCAGATTTTTCTCAGCCTCTACAACGAGGAGAGGGGAATCTTATATCATAGAAAATGGAATATATTTTCGTAAAATATTGCAACATAAAATATTTTCAATGCTAACCTAACTTAGATAGAAACAATCCCCTTTCTAGAAAAAAATTAAAAGCTTTTGTGGTTTCATCCACTCTTAAATGACATAAAATAATATAATACAATTTTAAATTCTAGAAAAAATATCATTCATAATTTTTGAAGTTTTTAAATAATTTTTATGTTTTAACAATGTAGATTTCTCTTCGTGACATGGATACTTGTCATACTTATTTTATCATAAAATAAAAATGAAAGGAAGAAACTTTAAAAGATAAAATTGTGTATCATTAAGCATTTTATAAGTTACAATTCACCGAAATCACAAAAATAACACTTAAAAATGCAGTAAAATTGTTGAAATATGAAATTTTTTCAAAATACAATGGAAATTTTAGTTTGTTTCTGATCAATTGTTTTTTCAATGCTATAATAAAATATAACATTTAACTTTGAAACAAAATTAAATCATAAGATAATTACAGGTAAAATGATTACACCACTGAATCAATTAAAACTTCAATATTATTTGAAAGATTCATAAATTAGCATCGATTAATCAGATTAAAAAAAATTTAGATGGAATTTTAAAGATTAAAGCTTATTACTAGTTCACTTTCATAACATATCATAATTTTATTAAATTAAAATCAAATGTAATTATTTAAATTATAAATAATTTTCTTGTTTAATTCAAATATATAGCATGTATATCCTTACATATTTTACGGAAATAAAAAATAATGATTTCAATTTAAATTGAGAAAATACAAATATCTGACTTTAAAACTTATTTATACAAATATTCATATGGATACTAAAACAGAAAACAAGGAGGTTATGTTCAAGGTTAACATTATCGAAGCAAAAAATTAAAAGTTAATCTAAAAGCTAAAAAAATTTGAGATTTTTTCAAGTACTGAAACGAAAAAATATCATAAACAATATTTTCCTGGCATTTCAATGGGTAAATTATAAATATAAACCTAAAATCCAGAAAAATTACAATTTAATGAGTTTAATCGTGAAACATAGAGAAGTATATAATATATAAATAAACAATCACACACTGGGAATATTAAAAATTTTAAATTTAGGTACATAAATAATTCACATATTAATTTACCATTTTTCAAAATAGCCTTTTAATTATGAACCATCTTCAAGAATTAAAGCAATTTTAACATTCTTGAATGAATTTCAAGATGAAATGACAAATAAAATCCCGATTAGACAACCTAAATGAAAAGGAGAAAAAATTTATCATGGAAAAATTCAAAAGGAAGCTTCAATTTTCATAATAAATCATATGAATAATTTCAAAATACTTGGAAAGATAAAATTTTATGAGAATATAGGCGTTGAAAATCGAGTTTATATGAATAATGATAGTTACTAAGAATGAAATTTTGAGAAATCATGCAAGAATAGAAAAAATTATTAAGAAAACGTCGAAGGATACTCAATATTAAATCTCGGATTTAACCCTTGTATCATTGAGAAGTAAGAACAAACATAAGATGAAGAAAATTTGACTTTTTAGAAGTAAAAATTATACTTAAACTTATTTCGATAAAAATAGTACACATTGTGATGACTAATGCATTTTCAAAGTTAAACAGGATAAAATTAAATTTGTTCCCGACTTTATTTGAATTATTAGATAATTTCAATAAACTTTTAACTTAAAGAGTAACACGTGATTTAAGATACGATAATTTAATATATATTAAAAACAAGATTATTCTTAAGTGTTATTTAAAATATATATCTGATCTGTTCATCAAAAGAATTCAACAACTTTGCAGAATTAAAATCATTTGACACAACCCATAAAAATATATTTCTAATCATAAAACTATTAACAAAATAGTAAGAATAGTCAACAATTTTTTACAAAATATATTTTTATGCTATACATTAATATTAAACATGTAAGTAAGAAATATTATTCATATTGATACCGTTAGGGATTAGTTAACGTCGTTAATCAAAATGTTCATCTTAATGATATTTCCATACTTGTTAAAAATAATTTTCATCAGAGTATTTTTATTCGGTTTTAATAATTATTGTCAGATGGAATTATAAGGTCATCAGCATAATATAACAACTTTTCCATTATTTTTTATCAATTAAACTAAATATTTATTTTATACTTCATTCTACTAAAATATTTCGATAATTTTATATTTTATAATGAGTTATCAATCTTTGTTAAGTAGGTTATAATATTCATAGATATAAAAATGATAAAATTACGATTATACTGATTTGGAAAGATGACATTGGTAACCTTATTTTTGAGTAAAATCAGGTTTTCATATTTTTATGTTTAAAACGTGTTTTTCATTGAGGAATTAAAACTGACAGAATGCAAGCATGTAAAGAATCAAGATTTTCAATTTAAACATATTTTTTTATTTATTAGAACTATAAAAATCAGAAATAGCATTATACTAGAAAGTGAAAACACGTTCTGGGCAAGTTTTAACATCATTATAAAATTTTCCCATCATATCAAATATTAGATTAAAAATCTGAATTAATAGAATTTGATGTTGGATAAGTTACGTTAATATGTATCTGAAATGGCTCAAAAAATTGTCAACGTTATTCTGGGACCCTATCTATCGATGAAATAACTCAAGTGACATTAACAGGGTTTATGCTCTCCTCGTCTATTTTTAACGGTATTAAGAGTTAGACTTCCCGACGTCATATATATTTTTTGCTCAACTGAGATTATTTAACCTAAAATTATTAATTAAGGTTTGATAAGAATTTTGGTTTATTTTTTTAATTTCATTATATGCATCTCATTGCCATTTATAACCATTCATCAAAAATTGTTTTGGTTAGAATACCTTTAACCAAATTATTATCTTCATCAATGGCAAATAATGATATTTTTCCTTACCAACTGATTTCTGTTGTGCATTCAAGCTACAAATTTTCTATAAGAAAAAAAATGTTTTTTCGAAATGGCTACATCAGATTCGATTATTATTCGCCACATATTTTGGTTTTTGTGAAATTGAACTTGTACTTATATTTTGTTTCACCTATTTTTGGGTTTGAACACAGAGAATAACTCTATATCTTCAATTTGATGTTATGGAATCATGAGCTTTAGACGATTCGATTAATTAAACCTATGTATAAAAAAATATTTTTCATGTCATAAATTTAAAACAGTTGTAAATCGTAGTTATAAAAATAAATTTTCTGTCTTAACTCATAAAGTTACGATGACAATACCTTTTTCATTAAAAACGTGGTAATCACGATTTCAAACAAAATAGTTGTCGGGGAATATCTTCAATAACATCTTTAACATATACTTAATTGCGAAACTTGTTGCTGAATGCACATTCATGAAGGTACGAAAGAAAAAAATACGGCACTTTCCAAACTGGCAGCGAAGATTCAGTTTTGTGAGTCTCCAGACATTCTCCAAATTCTATGTTCGGATGTCGCTAACATATAAATCGACGAAGTTATGTGTTAGAGGACGGTTACTTTGTGTACGTAATAAAACTGCTGATATTTTATATTTTCGCATATGAAGGCTAACTCACAGAAATTATGTGTACAAGGAAGAATGAATATCTGAATCAATAGCTTTGACGGAGCAGCTGTACGGACAGCGAATTTCACCATGAGTCACTTATTATTCCTGCATTCAAAGCTGTAAAAACTCGGTGACTGTCTCTCCCATGGCAATAATGGTACTTTCGAATCATCCGTATCCACAACAAAAGTTATTCTATGGTCATAACAGCCCAAGATTAGGTCTGGATGATTCTTCAGCCCTACTTCCCACTCTCTGTTGGTTAAATTACACCAGCCAACGACTGAATGGTTTGATGTCACTTCTTTTTTAGGTTTTATAAAAACCTGCGGTATATCATGACCAACAATATATCATAATAAAAATCTGTCTCAAACTCAAGTGGCTGCTTGCGAAAAGAGAACCATAGCTTATCGATTTCCTGTTCTTACATCTTGCACAATATCATCTCCTGCCATCAATACGAATTGCAATTTAGTTTATGCAGCATGGCCGTTCTCAGCCTTAAGCGCAGAAGCTTGTTTTAAATATTAGAGCGCTCTCAGCTAACCACAGTATACAGTCATTTCTGTCAGAGATCAAAGATATCAAAGAATACAGGTTACAGATTCCATTTCAGGCTTGTACTGGAATTATCGCATAAAGCTTCACTACTCCCTCATCCTCGCAGATGACCAGCCAAGTTAGTCTTGTTAGGTTTATTTAAATGTTTGAAAAAATAAACATAGGAACCTTTTGAAAATAATTAATAAAATACAAAACAAACAGAATTTTCCATACTGTGACATATACAAGGAATAAATCCCCAAATTTTAATTGACGCACATTAACTGTAGGATTACTCTTTCGTCTTCACCTTAAACCACTTATCTATTTTATACAAACAGTTTTTATGTCACGATTAACTCTAAAATCTTTAATTTGTCGATGACCTTATATAGTTAATTAAATTGTGCGATTCACAAAAAATCTCAAAATTTATACCATTCTACATTGTAGTCACTATTCATTTACATATCACGCATTTTTTGGTAAAATAACCGAAATTTGTGTTAATTATCTTCTATTGAGCTTGCTTATTTATTTCCGAAGTTTTATGTGTATTTAGATGAAGAAATCTTTGTCGAGTAGACATTGATGTTTTACACCTATTTTTTTAAATACTCATTGAATTTATCATGTTCGTTATTGTTTGTTTGTCCATGAATATATAGGAGGTCATTATAATAAAAAATTAATGAGGTCTAGGTTAGATTTTAGGGAATTAGCTCTCTTAAATTTATACAAATACTTTGATTATAACTGAATTCAGTTTTTGTTTCTTTATCTGCACTTTAACAATTTTGAAAACAATGGGAAAAGTCATATTGTATAATTTTAGTTGATAACTTGTGAATTTGCGCATTTAATAGTCCCAATATTTCCCATAGTTTTTAATATAATTTAAATTTATAAAGTCTTGAAATTTCTGAAATACATTGAGAATGTGTTTGCTCCCAATATCCCATAAAATTTTATGTATCACTTTAATTTTATTCACATGTTGGTTCTTATTAATTCATTATTGATGTTTTTCGGAGGTTCGTGAATAAAAAAAATTCCAACAAATTTAAAAGTGGAGCTCATCAAAATTTTCTCTGAATTAATGTTTAGGTTCAAATATATACAGTTTACCTTACAAATAACTTGAATGTTATCGTTAATAAAACAGAATCATTAAAATATATATAAAATCAGGTAATTTTAATATATTTTAGGAAAATGAAAATGCGAATTAAAACTTATAAAAATTGCTCTCTATAAATAAATATTATTAAAATATAATCTTTTAAATTTTGTTCATTAAGATATATCATAATTTATTCTTTTACTATTTTTATATTTAAACTACCATAATGAATAAATATAAATTTAGTGATATCTACACATCTTTTGTCATTAAATTTAATATTTTGTTTAGAAAGTGAGGAATCAATTAAATATGAAGAATTATTGAATTACTAAGATTTTAAGAAGTATTAAATAGAACAGACATCTCGAGAAAGATATCATTTAATATTAAAAACTGATTAATTAAAAAATCAAAAATAATAAGAATTATATGATCCTTTAGAAAGGTATAAATATTGTGATGCATGTATTAATCGTAACAAATCAAATTTTGTCGTTCTCATAATTGTTTCATACAAAGCAATTGGCGACCAGTTGTTAAAATGCTTTCAAAATTTGAAGAATTTGATTTAGAAAGTGACTGGAATGAATATTTTGAAAGATTTGAAAAATTCACTAGAATTAATCAAATTGAAGAGAGAATATGATTGATCTGTTTTAGGAGTCGTTTGTGGAAAAACCTATAGCATTATTAAAGCTCTGACAAATGGGGGAAGACCGGTTACGATCGATATTTCCAAGATTTAAATATTATTAGACAGGTATTTCGCCACGAAGACCTTGGTTATCTTCGAGAGATATAACTTTATGAATATCAGCCAAAATGAAGAGGAACCACTCAAAGTTTTTGCATTATATCTCCAAAAGCCAAGCGAAAATGCCAGGTTAGATAATTTCAATATGACGCACTCAGAGAAAAATTTATTCGTGGGCTGTACGATAGTTTTAAATACATAAGACCGAGTATATTGGTGGAAAGGGAACTTGATTTCAAAACGGCAGTCGAAAAGGCAGCTAAAATCGAATTGTCAGCAAAAGAAGCGGTATATATGGAGAGTAATTTCACGGTAAACGTGGTCAAGAAATTCATGACCAAATCAAAGGCAACGACATTGCAAGCAATGTGGGAAATGGAATCACACAGATGAGCGATACTTTTAAGAACGCAAAATGTCATTCGTGTGGTAAGGTGAGCCATATCAAAGCTGTTTGCAAAGCAACGGAATCAGAAAGAAGATTAGTTATAAAAGAAATCAATAATACAATTAATGATGTTTATCCGTTCTATTCTTCTGTTCAGATCTATAATGTCCCCATAAAACACGAAATTGATACAGGTTCCCTGGTTACAATCCTGAAACTGAGGGATTTCGAACAAATTAAGGCACCTCTTAAACAAACGACAGAGAGATTCCGAAGCTAGATTAGCCATATAATTTACCGTCTCGAAGCGGCCAAGGTGAACGTAACCTTGAACGATTTAAAAAAAAATCTGAAACTATATGTCTGGGACAATAGCAAAAGCCTAATGGGCCGTGATGGGATAAAAGAATTGAGCCCGGAAGGAACATTGAGAATTTGTTACAGAGAGGGTAAATCTAACACTATAGCCGACGCTTTGTTCAGACGGCCTTTCAACCGAGATATAGTAAAAATTGCGCTAAAGTTGAGACTATAAATCACATAAATAAAAAAATAACATGCGTAAAGTTGGAAACTCTAAGAGAAGAAACACAAAATGACAATACACTGAACACAGTTTATGATTACATCATTGATGGTTGGCCGAAAAGGAAAATTGACCAGAATATTCAAGCTTGTTACCGAAGAAGAGACGAGCTGTCAACCGTAGATTGAACCATCGTCATGCAAAATAAACTTTTATTCCCTGAAAAGTTGTAAAATAAAATTCCTAAATCGAATGCGTGAAGGTCACCATGGAATTATAAAAACAAAATCAAGAGCTCTAACGTAGATATGGTGGACAGGTATGGACTCTGATATCGAAAATATGATATCAAGCTGTGCGAAGTATCACCTAGAGAAACGTAAATTTCCCACGAAATCGGAAAATATTAAGTGGCCAGCCACATCATTTCTCATGGAACGAGTACACGTCGACTTTTTGGATCCACTCGCCGTCAAAATGATTTGGTAATGAGTGATGACTTTTCTAAATGGCCAGAAGCCATCATCATGGATACGACGTCGGAAGAAGAATCAACGAAAGTTCTCTCTGAGATTTTTAGCAGGTTGGGAATACCATTGAAAATTGTGCCGGATAACGGTCCCCAATTTACCTCTCAAATATTTGAAGATTATGCAAAGGCGAATAATATTGACCATGTAACATCAGCACCTTATTAACCCCAAACCAACGGTCGAGTGGAAAAATTCGTCCATACCCTAAAAAGATCACAAGGAAAAATTACCAGCCATGACATTCATCCTCAAATTATTAAATTCTTACTAAGTTACAGATAAACGTCCCATCGTACCATAAACAGACCACCAGCTTTATTAATGTTTGTAAGACGTCTAAGATCATTGGTTGATAAGGTAAATTTCCCTGACCTGGCCATAATTACTTATCACTCAAAGTTTAAAGAAAATGAGATGGTTCTTGCTTGGGTTAATAGGAAGAAGGAATAAGGGATTCAAGGAACAATATCGAAAGTTTTGGGACAGCAGCAATATCTTGTAAAACCCGCTTTTAGTACGATTAAAAGACACGCCGATCAAATTTAAAAATCTAAATGAAAATACAAGAAAATGGAGAAATAACAATTCCTCCCTTAATAAAACAGGATTTGCCTGGTCCTCCCAGAGTCTGTCTTGAAACAAAAGGGCAAATCTTTCTTGAACCAGAAGAGTCTATCTCTGGCAGAGAACAAAAAGATGTGAGCTATATACCTTGCGGGGATGAATCATTTGACAATACAGGTCCTGTAAGACGGTCTAACCGTATAACAGAAAAATCTGGGAACGTCCAAACATAATGATGAAAGTGTGATGTATGTATTAATCGTAATCACGATGGTTTCATACATAGCAGCATCTATGATTCTATGTTGAATCTTTTATCTTCCATATATGTTGTAAATCAAAGCGTTTTTCTTCATAGTTTATCCATATGGTAACGCTGCAACATGATATCATTTCCAAAGGCATTTAAAAGTAAACTATTCAAATTAAAAATTATATTTTGGCTCTTACATATAAAAAGTAATATGTTCGCTGATAAACAATTCAAATCTGTAAAATTCCTTATATTATTGGGTTTTCATTTTTTTAATTGACATTAAGAATGAAGGGAGAGTTTGTATAATTTATTTAAATAGAATGACGTTCTTGGTTCTTCATCTTGACTGTAATATCAGGTTTGATGTCGGGTTCTACACGATATTTTTTAAAAAAGCATGGTGTCTATAGATTATCTTAAAACGTCAGTCTGGTATCAAATGAGGGCGAATTATGTTTATCATCAATGTAAAATTAATCCAACGAAACTGCGCAACATGTAATTTATTTATCACATCTTCATATTATCAAGTTTGTTACATTTGGCGACGAGGATGCAGAAATCATCAATACATGATACGCAATGCAAAAAAATTACGTCGAACCGTTTAATGAAAATTTGGATGTTTTGTCCATATACAAGGAGAGGTTCAACATAACTCTCAGGGTACACTGGGTTGTCGACAATAGATCCTAATGAGAAATTAATACGGATCTCTTGGTGAAATCGATCTGGATAAATCATTTCCGAATTATTTTATAAAATTTCAATCATCTAGACTCCGACACGTGGAGTAATGAAGAAATTTGTTAATTTTTCTGCAAAAATTTCCTAACCACGTTAATTATCTTTTTAAAGATATTTTTTGAATTAACCTAGTCACGATGAAGGCTAAACAATGAAAAAATTTTCTTTAAGACTTAAATTGTTTATCTCTACTTGCAATTTTTCGACAAACACAGATGAACGCCTACGTGACCAGTTTATCTTAAGGAATTAAGATGAGCAGGTCTAAAAGTAAACATTTAATAAGTTTTCTTCTGAGAAGATTACTATTGACTAAATTTTTGAGACGGCGAGTGACAGAACAAACAAAACATAACATAAAGATAATGACTAGAGAAAGATATGGTTAGAAAACAGTCAAAATTTGACGCCTTTAAATCAGAATTTTCTGTGCAAAAAACGCAGAAACGAAACAAAAAAATATAGACAGGAATAACTTCAATACTACGTGGTTCGGAACGACATAGAAATGTTGCCGATTGTTCAGCCACTAGTCAGGAGCGTCGTTACTGTCAGAAGACTAACCACTTCACCCGAGTTTGTCTTAAAAGAGGAAACAGGATAAAAAATTTAAATGATCAAAATTTTAGACATTCTTTCGAAATTAATGATAATTAACCAAGAAACTATCTGTTTGTTCCTTCCTCAATTGCTTATAAGCACGGTTTAAGAAACATTGGCAACGTTTTAATTATGGATGTTGAAATAAATTCCCTTCCTTTTAAGATGATGTGAGATGGTTGGGCCTCAATAATTTGCATTGGATATGAAATTTGGAAAAAATTGTCAGAACATCCACTTAAACCAATTGGAAACGTAAAGGACTATTCTAATAATCCCATCCAAACTCTGGGTATCTCCCAGGTAGGTGTGTTATTCGAAGGAAAAAGTCGAAAATTACCCATGTTAGTAACTGTTAACGACAACTAACAAATTTACGGTCATAATTCGAATCAATAGTTTCGCATGAGTATGTCTATCAATTGTGTCTTCTCGTAAAAAGTTCAAAATTCCGCCAAAACAATCATGGAATCACCAACTACCATGCATCATTAAAATAATATTCGAACGCAGAATCGATGTTATGTAAGCCAAGAAAAGTTTTTTATGCTTTGAAAAGTAACGAAGAAGCTAGAAGATTCGAAAAAGAGGAATTTTATCAAAAATATTGAAGATATAACGGCATTAAAATGGGCCTCCTCACAGTCAAAACTACAAAACCAAACGGACTTCTCAGAATATGTAGAGATTTCAAAATTTCATAAAATAAATATATGATTTATCTTCAGCACCCATTACCAGCCCTTTAGGACATACAAATAAAAGTAAAAGAATACGAGTATTACTCAATTATTGATCTAAAGCAGGGGTGGCCAACCCAAATGAGCCTTCGGGCCATTTTGGAAATTTATCATAAACTCGCGGGCCGCATCAAAATTTATATATCATTCATAAGTGATAAGACGCTAATAAAAATGAAATCAAACAAAATTAAATAATATTACTTAAAACACACAAAGTAAAAATTATATTAATAAAATAATTCTCACAAATTTAATTTATTCAATTAATGAGATATTTGCTTTTCCATGCTCTCACTTAACTTCTGCAGATCGATATCTATGCTTGTATTTGCACATCGTAATTGGTTTTGTAGATTTTCGTCCGTCAAACTCGAACGTGATTTATGTTTTGTAAATTTCATTTTCGAAAAAAATGATTCGCAGATATAAGTTGATCCAAATGCACTTACGACTTTTTGTGCCAGATTTCTCAAATTTGAAAATCTTTCTCTTGTGATATAAATGTTATAAAAATCAAGTTTAGATTTTGATGCTTCAAAAATTTTTCTTCATTCGTTATTGCATTGTAAATCAATCAACTCCATCTGGATATGTTCTGGGACCGACTCGACATCGATATAAAAATGAGATGAATATATTTCAAATATCTTATTGTATTTGTGTAAATTAGCAAAGCGACTTTCAAAGGCAACTATAAGTTTTCCGATTTTTTGTGCATATTTAAAATAATTGTTATTTCATGGATTTTTCATTTCTTTTAACAATGGAAAATGCTGAACGTTATTATTTTTCAATTGAGATTCGAATAGTTACAATTTTCTTTGATATGTTTTGATATGATTGAACGAATCTACTATTAACTTGTCTTTTCCCTGCAATGAAACGTTTAATTGATTGAGTTTTTCAACAATATCCCCTAAAAAACATAAATCCATTAACCACTCATCATCTTTCAGTTCGGGTATTGGTCTTTGCTTGTCATTCACAAACTCATCAATTTCTTGCCGAAGCTCATAGAATCGTTGTAAACATTTTCCACGACTTAACCATCTAACTTGACTGAAATATATTATGTCTCCGTATTCAGAATCCATTTCATTCAAAAATTCTTTAAATTGTCGGTGAGAAAGTGAATTCGAACGAATTTAATTCACTGTTTTGATTACTAAATTCATTATATGATTCATTGATAACGTTTGTGCACATAAATTCTGTTGATGAATCAAACAGTGGATAATAAATAAATCCTTTCTTAACACGATATTGAATATTGTTCTTGAACTCCTTTTTATCTAGTAGTAATTTCACAGCTCCTTTTTCTTTACCGATCATAGCAGGTGCGCCATCAGTTGATATTCCAGAAAGGGTATCCAAATTCATATAATTCTCATGTAAAAATATTTCGATGGCATGGAAAATATCTTCACCTTTTGTTGTATTCTTCAAACTTACCATGTTTAACATTTCCTCTGTTATTTGAAATGATTCATTTACTCCAGGAGCAAATATTACAAGCTGCGCTGTATCTGATATATCTGTACTTTCATCAAATGCCAATGAGAAATATTTAAAATCATGAATTCGTTCACGTAGCTTTATGATAATTACATTTGAAATATCGTTTATTCGACGACAAATCGTTTGCCGGGAAAGACTCAGATTTGAAAATGATTCGCATTTGTCTGGAAAAAGAGTTTTCGCTGCAGCTTCTAAACATTCCTTTATGAATTCTCCTTCCAAAAACGCTTTCATTCTTTTTGCAATCAAAAGAGAAATATAATAACTTGCTTTTACAATTCGGTTTGGTTGTTTTAGTGACAGACGAAACATTTTTTGTTGAGATTTTAACTGCGATTTAAATTCTTTGAGTCTAGTTTCTTTAATCTCTTTATCGAATTTTATATAATCACAATTTTTCGTTTCGTAGTGTCTTTTAACATTGTATTCTTTGAATACAGCAACGTTTTATCGACAAATTAAACAGATTAGCTTTTTATTTTCGAGTATAAAAAAGTATTTTTCTTCCCAATCTTCGCTATATCTTCTGTTTTCATCTATTATTCTTCGTTTTTTAGAATGCATGCTGAAATTAGAGGGGGATGAAATTTTTTTTAATTATTTCCGTTGAAAATAAACGTGTTTATAAAAATGCTAAAACTCTGCGAGCCGCAAAATTTTCTTAGGCGGGCCGCGGGTTGGCCACCCCTGATTTAAAGAAACAAAAATATATTTCATTAAGCCTGATTTTCAAGTATTTCTCGTTGGTGTACTTTCCCTTTTTTATATTTTGATAAAGTAGCCACCTCCGAATTAATGTCTTATCAAGGTACCCTGAGAGAACAAAGTAATTAAACTAACGCTTCGGTTAAAAGTAAAATCATCACCTGTAAACGTCTCGAGTATTTTTGAAAATATCGGATTACTCAGATATACGAAGATAACCGAAATTTATTTGAACGAGACTGTCCCTGCGATCTCTCTGATAGAATATTTTTATGCATGCCTTTGACAATTTTCCTTTGGTAGACGAGACTTTTTTAACGTTTTATCTTTGAAATGTTTTTGAAGTGTCAGATGATTTCATAAAATTAGTTTAATTTTTGTGAGATGCAAGCTGTATTTTACCTTATTGATAAACAATACCATATTTTAGTCAAAATAACCATTTCGTGCCTTTTATTCATGGTTTAACGCGAAATTTGGGACAAAATTATCTATTAATGATGTTAAGGAGCTAACATCCTTATGATCTGAAATTCATTGTAATGGTTATCTTTATTGAGAATATCTCAACGTTATCCACTTTTTAACATCATTTGTAATTCCAGAAAAGATAATATTGTGCTTGTTTTCGTATTTGAATTGTTTCAATATCTTATTGATACGTAACATGGCAGAAATCATGTATTTATAACCTTAATCAACAAAATGCTGAAATTTACTCGCAAAATCCTTGATACTTTAATTTTGTATTGTTTTCTTTAATCCACATATTTTGATTGATCTTTGACAAACATAGAAAAGATCAGGTTTAAAACAATAAATTTTTGATTCCAAAAAAGGAGTGCGGCTGCAATATCACGATATTATGATTGAGATAATATGTGATTTAACTGTTATACGAATGCGTTTTCATTTTATTTTATGGCTCCTCGATAAATGGGTTTCCGGTATACTGGGGCATATGATTCTGATATGTGTGAAAGGTTTCAAATTTACCAATTGTTCGAAAAACATTGTTTTGGTACTTATTTTTGATTTTTTAAAGTATGTTGGAAAAATTGAGTTTATTTTCTTACTGTCCTTTTTATGTGTCTCACTTCAGATTTAAATCCCAGCAATTTTGAGGTAGTTTTTTGAGTGAGATTATGATATTTCAAACTTAAATTCACAGCGTGTAAAAATTCAAAATTTTTCTTTTTGGTTCCTTTGTACTTGGTACGTTTTTGAAGTTAATATTCTCCTTGGCATTAACTTTCAATATTTGAACAAGTTTTGCAACTGACGGATGTTCGTTCAACTTATTTTGGTACCTAATAGCCTGGATTATTTAATTTTTCGGTTTGGCCCTTTGAATGATATTTTCTTAGGAACGATGCTGGTGGTGTTAATTTTTTATTTCCGAGATTTTCGCGCATGTTTAAAAATGTGGATCCATAACTACACTCATATGACTGTTTGTTAGCCTTTGAACACAGAACCTGGTCATAATAGTTTACATAAGGGGTTCTTAGAATGTATCGGGGTTAGATTTGGAGTAGCATTTGAAGCAATCAATTTTGTGTCATGGTCCTTCAAAATACCATGGTATGCTTCATGTTTTTAGTGTTTGAATGTGGCAAGGAAAGTGATTTTCTCCAGAATAGTCCAGAGTACTTGTCGTGTCTTTCTATTAAGTGGGTTGTATGTTTTTTTGCTTTTTTCGAAGAATACTTTTCGCTTGAGGCGATAATAAATTTTGGAAGATAGATCAAATCAAGTGTTGTCAATTTTAATAGAATGGGCAAAGTCTTTGCATAGATTTATAGGCATGAATCTGAGCTTTAAGGTGAATTTCAACCTTATTTTATTCATTTTTGTTATTTATCCAAAACTGTGTTTATCGGTTTTGGTTTATCTTTAAAAATTTTTGTTCTGTTAATGAGAACATTTCATTATTTTCTTCAATCTTCCAGTTTATATCAGCCTCAAGCTAAGGTATACAAGTGAAAGATGTAAGCTGCTTCCAACAATGTTATAACGACAAGTAGTGTCTCATTCGATTTTTTTTAATTCCACCAGCCATTTTTTATTCTTCAAAGATTATATATGGTTTTATTCATGTGTTAGGATAAATTCAGAAAGAAAGGCGAATTTTGATGCAAATAATGTATAAATTTCCATGTAAATAATAGCAGATGCATTTTATTCAATGTTGAACATGAGCGAGCACATTTCCTATCGTGCGCTCTGATGCATCACATGTCGAATAAAAGGTGGGTTACCACCGGTCAAAAGGTTTGATATTAGCGATGGACTGAGTTAATAAAAAGTTCATTTGATTTCTTTGCAACAATACCAAGTTTCAATCTTGAAAATAAGTTGATTTAATTGATAGGAAATGTGGGAAAAGGTGAAATAAACTTTTTATAAGCTTAGCTGGTTCAAATAAGCTTCTTTCTTCATTGATGTGTTGTCTCAGACTATCACGATAGAATATGTGTTACATTTGCTTTATGTGGTTTTATTTCTAGGGTAGATAAAGGGGAACTTAGATATTTTAAACCATATTTCGCATTTTTATTTTTAATCAACATACACAAACGACAAAATACTTTTGAAATGTATTTGATGTGGGTTTGAATTTTAATGAATTAACGATGTAACAACTATAATCAGACTAAACTACGACTGCTCATTTAGGTAATCATCTTTTACCATTACATAGTCAAGGTATAAACAATGATCATAAATTATCCACATTAATTTATCAATGAATATTTTAAATTTAGCTGGCACATTAAAGGTTTATTTGTCGAAGCTCTGTACAAAGTAGTTGAAAATCCTCGTTTAGATGACTCATTATGGGAAAATTTTTGAGAATCTGAGTCGATCATGGAGGTAGTATATTCAAGGCGTAACTAACCTGCCTCACACAGAATTTTGGTTTATTTTCGCCAAGCATGGCACTACCATCCTTCTAGTTACCAAAGTAAGCTTGGACAACCATGGACTATCGCTTTTGAAGCCCTCTTTAATTAATTCATCATGCTAAGTTCTTTCTTCTCTTAGCTTATTCGTTTAGATATAATGAGCTGTATAACTGTTGGGTTTGTGGTTTTTTATTTATTGGATGTTTCATAAGATCCCTTTTTTCATAGTGATGTGTTGATAACGGGAAGACTTTTCCAGTTAATGAGTATTTATATTTTTTAAACTTTGCATCTTGGGTATTCACATATACCAACCTGATTTTAGGTTTAACACCTAGTATTCCTGTTTTATTTCGGTTGACGATAGTTCTTCGAAATGAGTTAAAGTATATTTCAATAAATGCACCAGGAGGGTTTATCTAGATTAAATGAGGACCCATCGTAGTATTTACTGTTAATTTGGATGGAAAAATCCACTCGACCTACCGAAAATTTACGATTCAATTATTGTCTCAAGTGTCAAGTTACCTTATGACGTAAGATTCCACAAATCAGCAGAGTTTACTTCACACAAGCGAATAACACACCATATATTGATACATAAACTTTAAATCGTGTTTTTAACCAAAAATCTATTATCATCTATTCGTGGTTAAGGTGCCAAGGTGACGATAATAACTCTCGTGATAAAGTCAATTAACTACGCAAGGTTTCCTTCCCTTGGGCATTTTTGGCAAAAACTTCTTCCCTTTAACGATGGTTCAGGATATCAAGAATCGCGTTTCCCTTGGTTGTTTATTCCGTTAGTTCTTTTTAACAACTAAATCTCTTGATAATTCTTTTTTTTCAAAATATAGATCCTTTCTTCAAGTTCATTCCGATGTACTTAAATAGATACACGCATGAACTTTTCTGCGTATATTCGTGAATATTCCGAGTACTCGTTCTCATATTTTGCATGCCTGTGATTATGGTATCCTTATGTGGTCTCAATTCATTGAACGTCTACGATAGGAAGTACAAATGATAGTCCTTTTGAAAAGCTCCATGATTTTCTTATAAGGAAATCGATGTCATCATCGAAGAAATCTAACTGATCTTAAGATGCAGCACGACAAGTTTATCACACTCCTCTCGAAACCATGCTTAAGGCTCATATCGATGTCTGAGAGTGTGCTAAAAGAATTGTCGATTGATCTCTAAAGTTAAAAAAGTATTTTTGATACTTTTTTCAACCTTGAAACTTATTTGTGAGCTTCGGCTTTTCGAATAAATTTCATATGACATTTGGCTGTAAGTGTGAGAGATCATTGCAAAATTGTTCGATTTTTGTCCCCTAAACATTCACTTTTTCGATCTTCTCGATTCAGTAAATGTTAAGTTTAAAGAGTCTTAACAACCAGAGAGTTGCACGGAAATTTAGCGGGATTATTTTATGCGAGAAATGGCGGCCTTTATCGATTTTCACAGCCCTAAAACTTCCTTAAAAAATTCGAATCGACTTTTAACTCATTCTTTTCTATTTAGATTGTAAGATTTTGGCACTTGCTCAGTTTGAAGACATTCAATCACGTGCGTATGTCCTCCAGCGTGTGCAAATACTTATTTCAATTGAATTTTACTGCTTTAGTTAACCTGTCTTTCGAAAATATGACATGGATTAGAATCACGACTTCTCATCCGAAAAATTGAGATTAAGAAAAGGCGATTAATCATCAAAACTAAATGCACCTTCACGATAAATTTTTACTTGAGCTCTCCAGAAGTTGTTTCAGCTGTAGAGAGGATAAGTTTTGTCTTATCAAATCATTCAATTGTATTTTTGGTTGGCTTTATTCGACACAAAGACGCAACTAATATTTTTGTCAACCTTGTGTTAGTCGATTGATAAATGTACACTTTGAGTCTCATTTCGAAACCAGACTACTTTTTGAATCTCTAAATCAGATTTTCTTTTCCATTTTTGTTCATCATCTAAATTATTACCCTTAATTCATGAACGAATAAGATCAAAGTTTGTAAGTATTTCCGTTATTTGAGCACTTAAATTATTGTGAAATCGTTATATCGGTTATTTTCGGCTTTCAGAACCTGAATCTTTAAGATTAAACTAAACGCCAACAGTCTCTGCATATGGCTGAACTAAATTAATAAAGAAACAGCATAGAATATCACTAATTAAATTGTCGATCTTAAAAGGTAGCAGTTTGTACAAAGTTTTTGATAATATTTTCACCACTATTAAAGATCTTGAGTTTATGAACTTTAAATTCTTGAGGAACGGTTAAAAATCACGTTAAAATATGCAGAGATATTTTACATCATTTTCGCCTTCCTGAATTCAAACACTTACAATCCAGCTTAGTTGTAATAATTTAAGCTCAAATTATGAAATTTATGACATAAATGTCCAAGATTGTAAAGTTACTATGATTCTTTGTCGTTAAAATTTAATCTTTGATACTTGCAGTTTTTTATCAACATGTTCTATTTTAGTTGTCCGGCTTTTTTAATGTGTGTATCATTTAAATTTTTTTCATTAATTTTTAAGAATTGTCACTGCTCAAAAAAAAGCAATTTTTTGAAATCTGCATATTATGATATATTCCAACCGTCAATTCAACGATATCTTCTTAATGGCCAACAAATTTATAATTCTAAAAAATATTGTAAATTTAGTGTTTTCAATTTTTTCACATTAAAAAGCTGTTAAAATACATTTTTATCAATTTCAAATTGTTTTTAAACTTTAAAAAAAGTTAGAAATTTATTTTTCATTATGATTAGTTTTTTACGTTCGCTTTTACATGGTACAAATCATGTTTCATGGGCAGCTAGTCTGGTTCAGTGATTAAAAACCATTTTATTTCAAGGATATAGTATGGTTTTCAGTTAAGTACGTGAAATAATCATAAAATAAAGATAAACTCAGATTTTTTAACACTGCGCCGACTGATATATCGTCGAAGTAAAAAAGGTTTTTTGTACTGGGCTCATTTTTTGTATTTTATGAATAATTTTTAGTTTTATGTTAATATTTTATAAAGTTCGATTGTCATATCAGAATTTTCGTATCACTGCAACAGAGTGAACGGAAAATTTGTTTTTTAATCTATTTCATGCAAAACTTTAGCACATTGGATGCTGTACTACCACCGTATACAAACAAAAAATACTTATTGTGCGAACCGGAATCATTGAAGTACATTTACTATAAATCTTTGTTTATCTTCTTATTTTTAACTATTTAAATAATTCTTATAAAACAAAGGTTTTATCATGTGGATATCGATGAAACAGAAGCTTGCGAACGACTAAAAAATTCAAGCAATCCGTATTCGTACCTCATTATCTCAAATAACTTCAAATATAATTTCATTTTGTTCATAAAGTTAAATGAATTCATCCAAAAGGTTAATTTCACGAAATATTTCGGTCATTATTACCAAGGCAGGAAAAAATTTCTTTTGATAGAAAGCCTTATTAATGAGTCAATAACTCAAGTCAATAAATCTTTGAGCATCTATTTATTCTTACCAGTGTTGACGACAAAGAATTATTTTCCATGCTTCAAAACGATAAAACTCGCGACGTGTGTCAACGAAATTTCGCGCAACCCACAACCGATTCAAATTCCGTAGAATGTGTTTTTAACTTAAGCTGTTGTAAAATTGGAGATTTACTTCAGGTTGAAATGGAAATCAACGACGAATGGGTGTGGGTCAAGAACTTAGAGACAGGCATGAAGGGGTTTTTTCCGTCGAACAGCCTGGTGGAAGTTTCGTGGATGCATATTTACGACTTTTATGTCGATAAAATGACCGGAGAAAGCTTTCAGTCTTGTTTCATGAGCTGTGAGCCAGGCACTTTTTTCATTGAATCTAAAACTGATAAAGTGTTGAATTTATTCCTAAAATGTCAGACCAACGAATATCTTGTTGTCGATATTTACATATCCCACGATATTTTTGAATGCGAAAAAAAATCTTTTCTCAGCCTTGAAGAGCTCGTAAATTATTACTCTGTTCATCCACTCATGAATCAAACATTTTTGAGAAGGCCAATATCGAAAATTACAATTCCTTTGGATTCGGTTTATAGCACAAATGGCAATGAGAGGTGCGTTCAAGGGGTTTCACACGACTTTGCACAAATATTTTCCAAGTTTGGCAAACGTACATTTATGGAATTGGGATATGCTTTTTTCAACGACGAGTGGAAATTATTCAACATTTTTTTGGACTTTGACAAAAATTCTATTTTTCTTCTTAAAACGGAAAAATATATACCTGATGTTGTCATTTCGCTGTTAGACTCTTTGTGCACACTTGCACATCCATCAATTTTTGGGTGTCGGGTTTTGTTTGTCAAGAAAAAGAACGATGTCACTTTAAATCAAGTTTATTTTAAATTTAACGAACAAGCAATCACAGAGGCTTTTTCAGATCTTATAAATTCAGCCATCATTGATGCGCAAAATCGCCGACTGTCTCCACGAAATAAATTAGGAACCAAAACATTAAAAACGTTGACTAAGATTGTGAATGAGCTTGATTTTGCATTATATTGGGTAGAATTACCAATGTTATCGCCTGAAGTGGATCATGTTTCCGAATGTTATATATCATTTGATGATGTTAATGTCGCAAAAACAAGAAGCGTATTTCTGGAAAATCAAAAAATTATATTTAACGAAACTTTTTGCTTTCCACATGCACGTATTGAAGATAATATATCGATTAAGATTCACAAACACTTTAATAAACATTTTCGTATTAATTTTCTGCTGCTAATTTTTAGCCATTGTTTGTCAAATAAAACTTGCAGATTTAGTATTTGGTCAAAAGACAACTTTTATTTCTAAAAGTAACAAAAATCTGACAATCTCATATCATATAGCCGAAGTAATTTAATCTATAACTCCAAAAGAGAAAGAAAAAATTGTTTCACTTTTCTATATATCAAAAATTTGTCGAGGTATGGCATCCATACGACTTAGAACGTTATGAATGAGAATTTGGTCAATTTTTATGGAATTTTCTCTTTGTTAAAAGATTACCAATGTCAGTCCATGATTAATATTATAACTACAATCGACAGGGATAATATTTTTTTGAAGGCTGTATTCGAAAAAGAATTAGAAAGTAAGGAATTTTTAACTTTTGAGACAAATTATACCCAGATATTGATCAAAAAGCAACATTCGTCAAAATCATAATTTTATTTTTGAGAAATATTGGCGGTAACTTTTTGAGCCAAATTTCTGTTGAAATTGATCGAATGCTCCGAAACACTCTGAATTTTGAAGTATCTTAGCATTTAACAAAGGTCGATGATACTAAAACGACTAAACACGATAATTTGCACGAAAACACAATATATTTGTTTAAAATTTGTAACCTATTCATCATGATTCTTTTTAAATCAATGTATTTGTTACCAAAGTATTATATTTATAAGCATTAGAACCTGTGTTTCTTTAATGTCATGGGTATTCTCAAGAATAAAAAATAAAATTGGCCCACGTGGATTTGAATGTAAAAAATTATTTGGAAATATATTTATTCAAACATTTGTGTTAGATCATTTGATAAAAATGAACGAATCTCAAAAAGGTAAGAATTTCTCAAACATTTTCAATTTAATATCATTACCTTTTATAACTAACTTGCACAAAGAAATCCCCGGGTTTATCTTGTTCGGTAAATTAGTGGCGTGATTGGTTTATGAAAAAACTCAACAAAATTTTAATCTTTAACACAATCTGAAATCGATAAATGTTAATTATATACTCAAAATATCCCTGTTATCTTAAAAGTTTATTTGAAACTGTGTTCAGATTTAAAATAACACACATTCAAAAAATAATCAAATTTTCAATTTTGCAAAACGCTTATGTTCCCTTTTTGTATTGGCGTTTTAGTAGTCTACACAAATAATAAATTCGCTCCTTAACCATAAAATTTTGGAAGAAATAAGCCATAATTTAAAATTCTGTTCAGAGGAATTCAAATTAAGTCAAACATTTTAAATTGTTAAATGTATTAAACTTGAATTCGAGCATCAATAACGAAGCATTTTCCGTGATACTTCGGATATAAATCAAATTTATTTCTCCTTTAATTTTATTTTTTAGACACAAATCAAAGCAGAAGTCGTCTTTATGATATTCTTTCAAAAATTTTCCTCAAATTATCATCAAATACTAGATTCGTTCCTGGAGTATTTTTTATGTGACAAAAGGACGGGCTATATTGCATGAATTCATTTTTAAGTTTAAATTATGAGTTAATGGATGAATTATTAAGACAGGTATTGAAATTTGTTTATTTAAGTTCTTACTGGGTGAAACTAACTCGGAACCACAATCGGATTTTACTTTAGATCCTTATTTTCTATCTAGAGACTTAAATAACATATTTACTGGTTGCCTTGAGAATTACACTCAGCTTACTAACGCGGTGAAAACAGGGGTAAATTTTATTTTTCAATGTAGACAATAGATTTATCACTCATGATTTCAATTGAAGAGATAGGAGAAATTATTAAAATTTACACATAAAGATACAAAAAATAAACATATTTTTCATTCACATAAAAAATAAATTTTCGCATGCTTCCTAACAGTATTATATACACTTCCGCCTGACTTTGGCATGCTTGCAATTCTCATGATTATTCAATGAAAAAAGTAAAGCCGAAAATTGTTTTTATTTTCTTTTTCAAAGTTTAAATAATAATCGTATTGAAACGAATGTTAAGGTATAACTCGAGTGATCAAACTATATTTAAAATAGTATAACATAAAACGAAGCAAAAACTTTACAATTCGAGATTTCGCGAGATATTCCGGCATCTCGCCATTGTGTAAATGACGTTTGAATAACATAATTATGTACGTTCATATTCAGCCATTCTTGTGAAAATATTTATAATACTCTTATCCGTTGTATTATTGATAAATTTTTTCGACGTCAAAAAATTTATGATTTTGCCCGATCTTGTGTAAGTTGGTTTTTATAATGTCTAATAATTTTCTTATATGTCTGGCTTTATTGGGTTATTTTACACTTTTTACATTTAATTGATAAAATTAAAAATTCTGGCAACCGTTTGAAAATTATTTTCTGTTCGGGTCTGTGCATCAAGCTTTTAAAGAAATAAATGTTGCTAATTTAGAAACATTATTGAAAGCCACAAACACCTTGAGATTTTTATTGGTGAAATTTTATTGATACTGGTTTTATCATCTCATTTTGATGTGTGTTATGATTAACATGTTTGAAGTTCAAACTTTGACATGAATGTGCTCCAAAAAAATAAGCATTTTATCATAACTATCAACAAAAAGATGCATTGAATGAGTTAATACATCATGAAATTACACGATAATATTCCTTCAAATTGTCACTTTTCAGAAACAAAATCGTAAGAATATAAAATTTTTATGACAGGTAAATAATGAATTTTTTCTCTCGTATAACGCATAAATGATATGATTGACATTAAAACTAATTTGACATCACTGAACCAAACATCTTGATTGAATCCTTATATACAGGATGAGACCAAAAATAATGGTAAACGGATCTCATGAACTTCTCCAAGGGCTAGAACAAGTGAATATTTTACCCATATCTGTTGTCCAAATAAGATTTTTACCAATGATAACAGTATATAGAGACCTTCTAGGGTCTGCTTACCAAACCTCCTCTTGCAAGAGTACCTTGCTTAATTTTAAACTTAAGATAAACAAGTTGCCTTTTAATTGTTTCAATTAATCTTTAAAAAAGTACAAGAACTTAAATACATCCACGTACCAGTTCAATTGAACAGGGACTCCTCAAGGTAAGTGATTGAAAAATCTTATTTCTTTTAGAATTACTATGATGCATTTGGTCAATTAATAATTGTCTATGGAATCTAACTCAAAGTTTGACTTTATAAAGTTTCCAAATTTTGTAAAAGAACCTTAAAAAATATTTGAAACAAATCTATGATCGATCAATCGAGAAACTTGTTACCTTTGTGACTGAACCGAAGATGATTCAAGTTTATCACCGACCTTTATAGTGATGAGTTCATCTATTTTGCTCTTGTTACTTTCATGCCTTCATAATTTTTGACAGTAGAAGAGATCTGAGTTCAATGGGGAAGCATTGTCGGTATCTGGGAGTATTTGACAATTTAAACAGCTTAAAACAACGAATATTTTCACATGGCTTTTCATGAAGTGAAAATAACTTCAGTAATTACACTCAAATGTTTGTGGGAAGACTTTTGAGGTTTTTATTTCAAATGGATGTGATGCGTCCTTAACTCACCGATACCCAATGGGAGAAGTCCTTTTGACAGGGATAACTTTCTCGACATCGAACACTGTATGGTAGTGGTTTTTCAACCGACCTTGTTTTAAATCTGGGTGTTTGTTAATTTTATAGCTCGCACTTTTATCGTTTTTAATTAACTTTACGATTAATAGCGATTCCTCCGATTCTAACCTCATTTATACACTAACGAGAAAGAAACTAGCATTTCCAATTTAAAAATTAACACCAACTTTCTAAAGCGTTGATAAATTTTTTTAACTTTATCATCTTTGAGAGTGAAAAGATTTATCCTTGAATAAACGTCGTTGAGGAGTCCCATTTCCTCGTAAATTCAGTCTAGATTCCTCTGAAAAGTGTGAATTTTCAACATCCTTACATTTTTATGCACACTGTAAGCAGGGAGACTCAGAAAGTTCTCGCGATTGAACGGGGGAAATCGTTGTCTAATTTATCTATTCAAAAACACGCGATGAGGATTCTCCATAAAATTGATAACATTTTTTAAAATGCAAGAAAATGTTTTCTCAATCCACATCAAAGAGTATACTGAAACTTAATTTTTTGTCCAACAAGGATGAGTCAAACCTGTTCGAACATCTTCCGAAGGACGTTTACTTGTACGTAAGCTCTTTGGTATGGATCTGCTGACTAGATTTTTGCCGTTCGGCACCTCAACCTCGTCTAGAAAATATCTGGTGTCACTGAATTTGTTAATTCCTTTGAAAATGAACCATCTTTGAGTTATGACATAAAATACTTAAAGGTCAATCATGAGCATTGCTTTATTGTAAATTTCTATTTTTATAATTTCAGAATTATAAGAGGATGACTCAAAAAACAAACTTTAAACCACTAAATTATAGTATGTTTTAATGATGTCAAGTATATCCTTTTAAAAAATCTTAAAAATAACAACACGACATCATCAATTACTTTTGAAATATAATAGACTTATTTATTGCTTTTAATGCATCAGTTAAAGATCAAGGTTGATCTTTACAACAACAAAAATATTTTCATACTTTTTACATTCGAGTTTTGGTGTGTTTTAGTTAGCTTCTCGTGGAATTTTAAAAGATCCTCACGAAACAGAAGAATTTGATAAAGTTTGCAAAATCTTAAAAATAAATTATTAACAACACAATGAATATAAAGTTTCACAAAATGACGGAAATATCCAGCACCTTTATTTCAGTCTATCGCTGATGCTCTAAATGTGAAAAGTTCGCAAAACCTGTTCTTAAGAACATATATATACGATTTTGATGCGTCCAGCGTCAATGGGCTTCCGATGGAAAATGATCCCTTTTGGTCTATCAGAAAATAAAAGAATTAAGATGAAAAGGAGATTTAATTCGCTTGATTTAAAATAAAAGTGTAAACGTGACTCAAAAAAGATCTTGAAAATCAATCTCAAACTGTCCTTTGTCATTCGTTGAACATGAAAGAAATAAAGAGAGAAAATGGCGTAAAGACGTGAGCGCACACTCAATTAACGTAGTTCCTGGGGGCATATAAAAAGGCCGAAAATTCATCATATTTTTAAAATATCTTACCGAATAATTTCATCATATTATGATTGATACATATTCTTGAAGGAACCTGGGAACTAAATTATGGCGGACATCGGCTGACATAATATTATGTTATTAAACGTCTGCGTCGTTGTATTTGAAATTTGATTAAAAACCTTATTTTGTAGAAAGTGTAAAGCTGAAATATATTTTTTGGTACTTAGTTATAATTTTCCTTGGGTAAATTTTTACGTTAATTTTTATGCGCAAAGTAGGTACTTTTGAATAGATATAGCTTGTTATGTGCGATTCGTCAAATTAAACTGTGAAAAACACTTTCTTGCATGGTAGAGAGTACGGAAATAGAGTAGTGGTACTTTGAATATAAAGCAATTTAATGAGGAGACAGAAGTTGCGAATACTGTAGCATGATGAAAAAATGGACTGACATCAAAAGCCCAATTTTAATAAAATGGAAATGCGGGCCGCCGTGTTCGGAAGAAATGAGTATTTTATACTTAAATTTACGTCTTCGTAAAGTTATAATATTTATATATTATTGGTTTTGTGAAGAATGTTCAACAAAAAATTAAAGGAGATTCTGATGTTGAAGACCGCGCCATTGAGAAGAAGAAAAAACTGTGTGAAAATTGTACCAAGAAACTGGTTTCTTAATCAATGCTTTTAGTGGGAGAAGGAATCTAAGTACAAAACAGAGAATCCCTTTTTATGCTTAGAATAAACAATATGGGTTGAATGGTAAAAGAAAAATGTGGTTTTGGCGATATAGGTTGCAACACCGAAGAATCAATTTTTATTTCTTTTCTTCTTCTAGACTAAGCAACATTAATGCTCATCAGTTTACAATAAATTCTCCCCGACTCAATAATAGCTCGCGATCATTTGACTGCTAATTTAAATTTTGCTTCTCCTGGTTATATCCATTTTATTTTGAATTAATCCTGAAATGTTGATGCTGTTAATCTAAGAACAGATTTTCATATGAGTAAGGTTGAAAATGTGGATGAGAGCAGATTAGAAAAACCTAGAGTGGTACGTACAGGTAACATTTAAGCAGTTATTCTATAATTTGTGTCGATTAAGTATAATACCGATCACTTAAAAATACAATTGATCATATGAATTTATTCAGTAAAAGCTTAAATAAGTATACTATGCTAATCTATAAAAATAACTAAATTGATTTCTTATAATTTTTACTAAATTGGGTAATTAAGAATAAGTAGTTTTTCATAAAATTGTCAAATAAATTTTGAATATGACAATTTTATTTATAAATAATACAAACATTTCATCGATACTCCTCGGGTTTAATCGTCAATCTTCCCGAAAAACGCTTAAAAATCTTCATAAATGTATTTCATCGGTTCAATAAAAACTAAATGAGAAGTTGTTATATTTTTGACATTTATATGCGAGGGGTTATAAATCTTGTGAAGATTTCGAAAATTTCAATTTTAAACAATGCGTGGATTAAATACAGTGAACTAGCGCCAGCATGAGAAATACAGTTGTTTTACTGATTGTTCTGCAAAAATAATTACATCAAAGCAGAAGCGTATAAACCTTAGTATCAGGATAATTAGAGTTTCTTAACGAGTTAAAGGCTTAAAGTTCAGCCTTATTGCATTTGGGAAGTATGAAATCAGATATCAACAGTTTAATAACATAGAAAGACAGGGGTAAAGTAAGAAATAATGTCTTGAAGTTTTAAGTATATACACAAATATATGAACGGCGTTGTTCATGATCATATTTATATTTGTGTTTCTTTAAGAATGGATTGGAGGAACAGGAAGATAAGTGGTGGGTTCAATAACTACCCGAGTACTGGAAGGTTGGGAGAACTGAGGCTGTTAATATCGCAAATAGATTACCCCTCAATCCGGGAATTAATACATGAATAGATTTAAACGGCCGGCGATTGCGCTTTATCAATCGTCGTAAATAAAAACAAAGGGTAGCATTGATAAACTAGTCGTAAATTTATTTGTGCAATTAAACAGCTCAAAGTGAAATTAACATACTAAGAACACATATATTGCACTATATTTGAAATTTCTGATAAAAAGATTTTTATTTTCATTATGTTACAATAAATACTGAGGGCTGCAACCATGAAGATAATGGTTTTAGCCAAAAAACTTGCAGAGTACAATTTCCTGGTTGAGTAGAGTCTAGGAATTCGAAAATTCATATAATCGAGCCTGCGCCTGCGACTTTAGGCGGAAGGTAGTCGGCCTGTCTTAAAGACCACATAAACTTTACCAGTCTGTTTCACAACACAGTCCCCCTTTTATTTATGGTTTAATTCGTGAAAAAAATTTGAAGAAAGAGCTTCACGTTAGCTCTGAAGAGGTTAAGGGGATACTAGATCATTACAATTTACCAGAAGATCTTAAAAAATAAAAATCTCCCCTTTAAGGGAGATGTAATCAGTCAAGATTTCCTTCCATTGATCAAAATCTAAAAGACCGATCAAGGAATGGTTGTCTCGTGCAAATGCGGTTATCAGCAAAAATCTCTTGAAGACGTCTTTGTAGTCACCGAGGAAGTGTAAGGTAGGGAGGAGAAGTAAAATGATAGGAAACAGTAAAAGTTTTAAAATAATCATTTAAATCTTTCGCCTAAGCTTTTACGTGAGCCAAGAGATGCCATATAACAACTTTTTCAGATGCTTGAGAAAATTATTGATGGATGGAGATCCTAAGCTGCATTTGAAGGTATATAAATGACAGGTTTTAACAATTTTTCGGCATATGCTTTCGAAGAAGATGAAGATCTTAATGGTATAAAAAAACAGCCATGAAAAAGAAATATCCTGATCCCAGTTACCAAGTTAGCCAGATGGGACGAAAAAGCGGATTCATATGCTGGTGAAGATTCAGTAGAGAGCTAAAGTAACTGAGATAGAGGTAAAAGTGAAACCAACAATTTCTCAAATTCGAAATTCTTCTCACACATTCATACTATTTATAAATACAAAATATAATCCTTACGTTCGAGTTTATAATCACAAACATTTATGCATCAAGAGAATTCATCTTTCATAAAAATTCCACGTTTGGAAAGAAACCAAGGCTTGAGTTATTTTGTAAACTTAACCCCATGCTAGTCGTATCTCAATCCTCTGAAGAGAACATCAAAAATAGTAGCATCCATCTAATGCCTATAAAACTTTGCGGCAGAGTTTCAGAGGTATATTTTTGAACTGCGTTGGCCTTAAATTATCAAAGTTTCAAATAGATTTTGTGTGATTTTTAAACCTATATTTAATAAGCCATTGCCCATCAATACACCAACCACCATTTATAAAAATCCCTTTTATGAGGTTGCGCGCTTAAATATAAAACGAGGCGTGCCCTACTTCAAATATCAGCGAGAAATTAACATAATCAAGATTTCAAGGACATAAAAATTATTTGTCTCAAGATGTAGTCATTTAAAAATAATTAGTTTCAATCTACTAGTAGTGTACTGCGCAGTTTATAATCATCCGATATTTTTAATTTGATTAAATTTTCGGAAAATTCTCAGGAAACTATACTGTGTTTTTGTAGTTATACAAGTCAGATTCGATGAAAATATAACTATGGGAAGTTTTTTCGTGACACAATTAATTTAAATGAGAATGGAACGCATGCGATAATTTTGCAAAAATAACATATGATCAGTATCTATGGAAACATCCCAATTAATTTCTGAATTACGATGAAGTCATTGTGATACAGACTTTCTGCAGAAATATCATTCTTATCTTATTGATAAGATCATTAGCTTTATTTTTAAACAGAACTTTGTTTAGATCAATACGAGTTGTATCAGAACGCGTAATTTAAAAATTTCAGTTGACATATAGGAGGCCTTATGTGGTTTCTTAACCTCAGCATGTTAAATATGAAGGCTCGCAATTTGAGTGGATCTTGATAGTTTCATAGTTAATGGAACATGAAGACTTTTCATAAGCCTAACCTCCAAGTCATCGTACGATAAATAAACTAGGCTATTTATCTTTTTGGAAAAGGTTTGAAATAACTCGATCTCATTTAGTCTGATTTTTCTCAAACACATAGATGTGCGCGTGCTTATAAAATAAACTATCAAACTATCTTGATTGTAAATAACAGCCTTCGTAACCATATTCAAGATAAATTCCTTCGTGTATGAATCTAGTTTTTTAGTCGGATAGGATCTCAGTTTATGTGCATTATGCCTAAATATTACCACAAGTTAAGAAAGTTAAAACGAAAGATATAATCAAATTCATGAATGAATGTGAATTCAGGATTTTTAGTAAAATGGCGGCATTGAAATAACTATTCATGTTTTCATAGAATAACTCAAACCTTCGAGATAAATTAATTTCAAGAATATTACATGTCACAGTTAATTAGGAGTTATTTCGAATATTAACTATGATATACTTCACTCATTGCGCGTGTCTAATGGTTATATCTAAATTAAGAAAATATTTCGAATCATTGTTTGAAAATCAAGTTATTGTCCAATATGCTGCGATTTTATGCTCTCTCTATGAAGAAAGATATGTTAAAATTCATTTTATAGAGGATGAGCATTTATTCCGAGAAGCGGAACTTCGATATTACACGCAAATATTTTTTGTCACTAATAACAGCGTACTTTATTGACTCATGAAGAATTAAAACAAGTCTGATGGATTAAAAATAACCCATCAACATTATTAGATCCTCAAAAATTAGAGCAATTATTTTTAATTAATTTATGAATAATCTTCAGAAATTAAAATTTATGTTGAAGCGTTTTTGTATTACTTTCACAGAAACTAGTTGTTTTTTGCAAGGAATAAACCTTCTATGATGTTAAATTGAATAAAAAACAAAAATAATTAAAATTAGTTAGTAGAAGCTGAAATTACTACAGATTATTCCTTTTTTGTGAAATAGCCAGGTTTAGATGAGTTTGGAATAGTTCATTGTTAAGTCAACTGTATTTTTGAGAAATAAACCTTTAAATTAGCTAAAACTAGTTATTTTATAAAAAATCAACGAGTGATTGGAAACGCCTATTTACACCATTCACAAATGTCATGAACTATTTTAAACGAGTATGTACGACTAAGAAAATTTGATGATTAAAGATAATTTTCCCAGTATTTTTGAGCGGAATAAATCTCTTTAATTCTTAACAAAGGAAAAAATTTTTACTTTTCGAGGATAAGATTTTAGGAAGTGCTTAGTAATTTTAAATAAATCAAACTACCACAGACAGTCAAGTGTTGGAAAGTTTTTAAATACGAAGAGTAAATTTTTGTAATGCCTCAACAAAAAGTTATTTTGATAATTAGCGCTTTTTATGCATAATTCTCAATGAACACGCTTCCTGGCCTAACGAAAATCGAATCAATATTTCATTTGACTTCGAACGTTATAATAGTTCAAATAAAAAACTTCGATCATGTAGGATTGTTGTTCGTTTATTTGCTTAAAGTTTACTTGTATATTTTTAAAGAGACGACTTCCATCGTAAAATTTAATAATTAATTAAAAAGAATCAGTTAAATCTGCTGCATATGAATATTAATGACCTCGTTTTTAGTTTAATGGTTATATCCCTAAGGCCGATATCCTCATAAATCAAAGTTAAAATGAACTATTTATCATAAAATTGATAAGTACTTCATTTTCTCAAGGACGGATCACCAGAACTAAAATATACGCATGTGCCACTATTAACATGCCCGAGCTAAACATCTTCGAAAAATTTCCATTCAAAATATTATCATTTGTCAACCCAAGTAGGCTAAGGGATATAAACGATTTGAACTTTTAATTTAAAAAACTTTGAAATTTTTCTTATTTAGGTTTATTTTTGATCTTAAATTGACTTTAATATATACTCGCCGTAGATATTGCATTGTATAGATGGTCACAGATAATGAAAAATAAAATCTCTTGCTTAACTTATTTATGATTCGTCAAAAAAAGCTCTTTAATTATAAAAAAAATCCCTATAACGTCACTTTTCTAAACCCCAGATGAATTTTTCCTTTAAAATTAGCACACATATATCGAAAGTTGAAAAATAGAATTTTTAATGTGTTAAGTTACAAAAACTGAAAATAATTTTTTAACCCAAATTAAAATGCCATCAGAGAAATTTAAAAGACAAGCTGAAAATTGAAAATAAAATATTCTATATTTTGCAGAGATGAAGCTCAACCCAAGTGAGTGAGAAAATTTGTTAAGTTGCGTGTAAAACTAAAAATGGAATAGTGAAATTAATAAAAGCTATTTAAGGTGCACTAGTTCTCGGAGATTACGCAAAATATGGCAAGAATGAATGCCACGAAGTACGGGGCTCCTAATAAATCTGTTTTTGTAGGATTCAAGCAGATAAGGAGCCAAAATATTGCTGCCAGCGGCTTACATCTGAAAGAAAAGGCCAAAGGGCTGGAAAACATTATGAATCGATAATTTTGGAGACAGTAATGGATGACCGTAAATTTTTTCTTCATATACTCAATATTTAAAAGCTTTCGAGACAGGCCAGTTCTGTGCGAATGGTTGAATTTTGAACGTTGCGGGAGATATACAAAGGAACGCCATTTAGACATGAACCTTCCAACGTTTTTAATGTTGATGTAATAGGCCTTTTTGGCAATTATTACATTTTAAAACTTTTGAATTTAAGGGCGAACACTGTATTGATGAGAAAAATTAAAGATTCAATCAGAATACCCATTGGTCCAAATATGACTGGACCTGGAAAAAACTTGCTCGTGATTGAAAAAATGTAAAATCCTCACTGCTTAAAAAATAAGCCAATTTCCATTGCTAATAATGCAAATAAAAATCCGCGAACGATTTCCACTATTTTCAAGAGGCGGTACAGGGATTGGGATTGAAAAATTAGAGCAACTGCTAGAAAATTTTATTTTTCTTGATAAACATAAGATTCATAAATATAAAATTAGAAAATGTTCAATTGAAGTTTTTTCGGTGGAAAAATAGAATTGAAGCACAACTAAAGTATGATAAAGGCATTGCCCAAAATTTTAAAGTAATTTACAGACGTTTTTCCTATGCGAAAAAATAAAATAAATATACAATTGAGGCCCATTTAAATTAAATCATTCTGATGCATTGCAAATTTTCCGCCTAGTGTGGAGTTACGCAACGGCAGGAACAATAAGAGCATGCTTTTTCGAGCATAAATTCTTCATTAGTAAATATACTTTTGAAGAGTCAAAAGTATGAGATAAGGAAATTACTCCCAATTGTCATGTTTGGAAGAATTTAAATTAAATAAAATGGGATGTTGAGTTTGATGATTATTTTGCTGTCGATCGGAAAATAATTACCGGTGGTGCTATTTATTAAGAGAAGATAGGAGAATCAATTGTTAAACTACTAGAGAATGATATTGATGATTATGAAAAACAAAATTATTCAGCAATAATTTCAAACCGAGAGGCCTTTCAAGCTTTTGATTTTTAATAAATTTGTTGAGAATAGTAAGACTGGTTGGATGGCATTAAAATTGCGCGATCACCAAGATGGTATTATTGCTAGTAATCATTCAAAAAAGTAAAAACATTTATTTGACAATAAAATAAGAAAATTATAATAAAATAAATGATTTCATTTTTCGAAAAACTTGCGACATCTTATTATGCTTGAGACTTTATTCCTTTTCAGATGATGTATTTCCACTTTGGAACCAAGATTCTAAATATTTTACGTTGCCCTATCGTATCTTTGTTGGACTCTTTACAGTCGAAAAGATGCTATTTTTACTTGAGAATAAAATTTTTCTCAATGATAATTTCACTTTAAAAGTTATTAAAATAAATTTTGTTGGTTGTTCCACGCCCCCATCATCTTTCTGTGTACCTCTTTTTTAAATACAGTCGAACATACCTCTAACGCCACTTTGTTGGATTCCGATGGGAGACGTTTTTGGGAGGTTCGGCTGTGTCAAGAATTTAATTTTTAAACAATTTTAAAGAGTTGATCTCCATCATTCTCATAAGACAAAAACTATTACTCGTGCGCGATAGATAATTATAAAATTATGCCCTAAAATGTTTGAATATAGTAGCAGAAAGAAAGATGGTAGAAATAGACCTCAATTGACATTATTTAAAATAATTTTTATTTAAGTATTGAAAATATAACACATATTATAGTTATGTTAGTAATTAATTTATGATTCTAGTTAGAAAAAGATCAACCCGAAATTTTGGAACCTAATATATAAAAAGATTAAAAGTTAATTATATAGGTAAACAGGTGTGGTATTTACTATTTTAAAGAGACCTGGGTACGAATTATAAAAACAATATTATTATAATTGATTGTTATCTTCCTATTAAGCAGGCGTTTACTTTCTAATTATAAGATCTCTTATAACTCGAAACAGTTTTTCAAACGCACACTAATTAAAATTTCACAAAGTCGCCTCCATAATGATTGAGTAATTATGTAAGAAAATACCTTTTTCATTACCAGAACATAAAAATATAATGACAAAGTTAAATTTTAACGTGCAAAAAATTAAATGGAAATTAAAAATTTATACAATTTAACCCGTTCATATCTTCGAAAAATGTCAGATTTAGACGGTTAGAAGATTATACCGTTGATTTTTGCGTTTAAGTTTTCGATTTAACATGACTATTTTATGAAAATTTCAAGAGTCAGTTGAGGTACGTTAATTCATAGTTCAGGAAATGGCTTTGAATTCACGATGATGCACGAATAACATTTCATGGGCATACGAAATACTTAGGGTTTATCATAACGTTTTGATCAACCCTCGCGAACGTAAATTTCCTTCAACAAAAATTTAAAAAGTATATAAGCGTAATAATTTGATGGATTTTGGAGGAAAATGTATTGGGGGAAAAGTAATAAACAAAATTATACATATCGAATTACTTGCCATATAGCCATTTTCATTGATGGTAAATAATAAGTATGACGCATCCATACAAAAGTCAAAGATATTATCATCAAAAATTAGAAAACTCTTAAGATGAATGGACTGCTGCGCGGATACTTTAAATAAAATTTACAGAATCAAATTACAATATAACGCGCATCCTCAATTAATAAATCCTCGTCCTCCCATTAATTAATGTATAAACTAAAATTACATTTTCACAAAAGCTCTTTTTTGAAACATAAATTTTCTATTTTATTAATATTTGGAGATTTATATAGTTTTTACTCTGAGTTATAATGTTATTTTCTGTTACTAAAGTTTAATTTTACGTTAAAAATTTAAACCTTTTTGTAGCATACGTTGCTTTAAATCATGTTCCTATGTCAATGTTGTCGAAGCAGAAATTCATGAGAAGTATTCCATAAAACATACAATAGATGTTAAATTTTTTCAAAGGTTACTTTGAGAAACGGTTCAGCGAGGTTTACACGTCTTTTAAGATAAAAATATTTTTAGGCTGTAAAATTGACTTTTTTTAATTTGAATTTTTCTGAAAGGAAAAGCCATAAAAATGGTTCCAAAAACGAAACAAAAGAATGAATGCTTTTGTCGAAAATAAACGAAAAAACCAAAGAAGTTCAGTCATAGAATTATAATTTTACAATATTATAAATAAATTCAAATTTCCAGCAGTAGATTAATTTATATCTTGGTTAAGCTTCTTATTACTTGTAAATTTAGGACTAGTTACATGTATATTTTTTGTAATGAATATACCTGCTTCAAAACCGGCAATAAAAGAATTTGATTTATGCCAAAACAATTTAATATAGAAAAACGAATTTATACTCCAATAAGAAAATTGATCATACAAACAGACTTTAAGAATACAACTTTGCTCAGTAAAAGATCTTCAGCTTTATGATAAATATCTTTATTTAAAAGGTTAAATGCTACTTTTTATCATCTGAGACAAAATGTGTTCTTCATTTTGTATTCATGATAAACGATGTATCAATAATGTGCAAAAATCTTTTGTTTACATGACTGGAAAACGCATTCATTATCAGCGTAAATCGGTGGAACTTCTAAATATTTGTAAATTTAAATTAAAATTCATTCATTCGTTTTACATGTAAAAAATTATCAAAAGAAATCGAGCTAAGTTTCGGCATTCTTCGTTCTGACATCAGTAATTGCGTGACTTAATATCAAGATGGATAAAAACATCATTCAAACCTGTATTCAAAAACTATACTCTTCTGATGAGTATTTATTTATCCTTTTACTTTTCGATATTTTTAGAGATTTCTAGCTTGAGGACAAAAATTATCGAAAATCTTTCAAATACCAAAAACGGAAATACAAACGAGCTTGAAAATATGTTCTGGAAAAATATATATCAAGACCCTCTTGATTTTATTCTTTCCTTCAATGTAATTCTTTGTTGTTATTTCAGGTACTCATAGACGATCAAAGCGACCTTAAAATTGTGGAAAAGCACATAGAAAAGGGCATAGATTCATACACTCAGCTTGTAAAGAGGATATTTGGTGAGATCTCATTTCGTTCAACGTACTCTGCTGTTCATGTCGCAAAATACTCCTTGGAACGGGCTGCGCGTTATCACACTTCAATCGCCAAATTAAGTAATTTATTTAAGGTGATCAAGACCAATATAAGCTTAAGGTGCACTTCACAAAGAAAATTTCGACATGAGCATCAATAACTTTTATTGGCTTTTATAACTGACCCTCAATGCACTGAGACATTGTGGAAATTTCAAAATTATGTGACTCTGTCGGCGACTCATTTTCCTCTCTTTTCTTCTCTTATAAATCGTATGCTTTTCTCCTTATTAGCTTATGTCTAAATTCTCAAACCAAAGGTGCAGGTTTGATATTTGAAAATTCAATAAATAAATTGCATAACGGTAAAGTTGGTAAACTAGATAAACTTGAATCATTGGTAGTTCAGATTTCTTCTCTTCTAAAATTTCACCACAATTCTGACCTGTATGACTTTTCAATAATCGAGGTGGAATTATGATCAAGTTGTTAATGGATCGTTATCGGATTTACTACTCGATACAATTACGTATGATCAATTAGAATCACTTATAAAGTCTATCGAGTTTCCAGCTGATAAGAGTGATCTGAATTTTTAAATTTAGAAATCGAGTTTTTTGTTAATTCTATTCCTGATCATTTAACTCAAATTTTCGCCATTTTGATATTTATTCTTGAGAATCTAAGACAGAAGTGGTTCGACATTTATTTTATTTAGATTCTGTGCGTTTTGAGACGCTTTTAATGCTATTTGTAAAGTTATTAGATTCCGTCATTCAAGTCCTTATTTCCTCTTATTCTCGGAATGTTCTTCCTAAGGATAATATTATAATTCCTTTAAAAACAAAGACCAATATAATTTGTAAAACACAAAATGAAGCTGAAAATAAATGTCTCGATTCTGCTCGTCACTCTGATAGCGATGGGCCCTCTGACGTGTCAGAAGATGAGAATTTTTCAAATACTAGCTGCGACAGTGAATTCGAACCAGAATTCATTTCGTTAGAACTTGATTACGTGCCTAAATTCAAAACCATGCAAGGTTTGAGAGAGATAACATGTAATAATTACAATGCTACTGATAATAAAGATGATAAAGTGATTATTCAATGTCTAAAACTTTTAAAATTATCCCTCGATTGGTTTGTGTCTTGGCCTGATGCTATTAAGGTTATTTTCGATGTTTGTGGGGATCAACTCGAGGCTAAACTGAAAGAGTTGTGCAACAATTTCCCGACATTCGACGAACCTTTTACGAAATTTGATCTTTTTTTACCCGAAGATATATGCTTTTTTGGGCATCCTACATTTTTTGAAGTTCATAAAAATTTGAACTTGAACATCGACGATTTTGATAAAACTGTGACAGATGTATGAATTTTAACTTATATAGACACGCTATTATATTTGTTATACTTCTTATATCGTCCAAATGGGTCGAATATTTCAAGTAAAAATCATTTAACGGTCAGTCATGTAACTTTGATCCTTCTTCTTACGAAACCAGCAGAAGTCGGCCATGGGTTTCAAAGCGAATCTCGTCGATAAATGGAGACATCAAGCCTAAAAGAAATGCAAAAATCCGTCGTTCTCGCAATCTTGGCAATAAAGGTAGAACGTCGACAATTTTGAATAAACCGCTGTCTGAGCACCATTACAAACGAATCCACGTGATTTGTTTTTATGACACAATGTGCCAGATCGATCTTATCAACCAGATGCTTTGGGGAAAGGTGTTTCGTGTCATCGTTCCAGAAGCAAGTAATAGAATATATCTTACTTAGCCTTAAATTTTATTGATGACCTTAAGGAAAGTGATCCAATAGCTAGATCAACAAGCAAGTTTATTGTGAACAATTGCTATCCAAAAATGGTTGGATTTCGAGTTCAAAAGCGCCAAGATGCCATGAAATTGAACTCAGTACCTCCGCCTTCTGGGGCAGATACCCATATTTTCAAATACGTTGATGGGGTTCTGCAGACAGGGCTTCATCATTTAAAGATAGAACTAAAATCAGAGCCCGTTGTTGTGCTCATCACCTCTTTCGAATTCAAATCGCTCTTCGGATCTGATGATCTGACAATGCTGACGACTGATCAAATCTTTCATCGAACATTGTTGCTTAAGCCCATGAATGAAAAAGGGGTTAAGGTTCTAACGGTTGAAAAATTCAATGAACGGTTTATTAACAATGTAATTTCAAGGTTTGCTGACCTGCTGTAAAATGTGTAAGTTTTTGGAACAATTTTCAACGTGATTTCTCAATATTTCATTCAAATCCAAACTTATTAACACCAACAGCTGTCTCTTATTTTCTTCACATTTTTCCTTTAAATTCATTTATTTTTATGTTCTCAATAATGATCACGATTTTTTATTAAAGAACAGCCTTTAAGTGAGTTTGAATGCTGTTTATTCTTGTTTTCCTCTATTGATTGGAAAATGGACTGCAGCATTTAATTAACATAAAATCGTTTTTTTGGTCGAGATAAAAAGTCTGAATTTCTTCAGCAACATCAACTCTATGGTGGTAATGTATGGAAATACTCTTATTAATTGATATGTAAGTAGATTTATTTATGTGAGTTAATGGCCCATTGGAATCCATAAATTTGTGTTTGAAAATTTTCAAAATTCAAAATATGAGAAAACTTATTTTTTCGTTTCCGAGTTTGTGCAAGTTTAACTTTAAACATGTCAGACTGGCCCCTCTATCTTTAAATTATATCCCTGAGGAGTTTTTATTTTATAATTGAAAAAAATACATTTAATATTTATTTAACGCGCGTATGCTTCATCTATACCGTTTGAATAATATTAAGTTGCGTAGTTATGTGATAATTATATTTATTTTATCTGCTAGTTCCAATTTTTGCTTGTTTCTAACACCAAACAGACGTACAATAACTTGAATTTTTACTTTTTCCTCAATAAGATCGCATGTGTCAGAAAATTGACCTTTATCTTTTTTCGAGTTCAATTTTAAATCTCTTACATCGAGCTTTAATTACTTGAGACTGTAAGTTTTGTAAGTCTGAGGTAGATATGAATGCCCCAAAACTTGGCATTATTTGCCAAAACGGAAATGTTACGTTTATTTCGTTTAAACTATATTTTAACAGATAGCCTTTTCTTCCTTCTTAAATTTGCTACTTGTGATTAATTTCGTCAATGACTTCCATTTTATTAGCGCATCCTCATATTTCTTTTCGTTACTAAATTTAACTTTATAAAGTGAGAAAAAATCCCAATTTCTTAATTTCCTTTATATATAATTTACATAACAAATAGTAATGATTTATTCCATAGATAAGTTGACGTGATGGATGTCGAATAACTTATGTTTGCAACGTTTTGGCGGATTGCCAATAATTAATTTCGGTTTTAATTAAACAATGATATATATTAAAATTAAATTTTAAGAATGTAAACCAATTGAGATCACCATTTCTGTTTTAACCTGCTTGATTATAAAAGAAGAACTTTGATATTATTGAATATTTGTTATATAGTCAGAGCGTACGTGAATAGTTGTCATTTATCAAATTAATATAAGCGTTTATTGTTCATTCTTGTTTGTCGCATTTTTCGATTTAATTTTTAATTGAGTTTTATATTAATTAACGAATGAATTTATTAGTTTCATGAATATCTTTTCGATGGAAGGACACAAATGTTCTCTGACCAACGAAAAAACTAACTTAAAAAGATGTCTTGTCCTCTTGAAACTTGGATTTCAGATCAATGAAAATTCGGGATAGAATTGTGGCCGAGGATTATTTTCAGATGTTCTCGCCAAAATTGTTTCTTTTACTAAGAGTCATTTTGAAATTGAGAGTAAATTACAAAAAGTTGTTAAGGGAAGAAAATGATGAATTTCCCCACTTTAAAGCATCTTGAAATTTATATTAATGCATAAATAAGACTCTTGAAACCGTCTATTAACGTAATAGGAGCCAGATTTGAATCGTCAAGTTAAATTGAAAAAATCGAGACAATTTTGGTGAGGTTTAAATTTTAAACGACAAGTGTGAAAAGCGTGGTCAGTGTTTTCTCATGATTCTATTTTAAAAAATGAAAAATAGTTTGACAATTCAAAGAAATACTGCAGCACAGAAAAACAGTTTAAGGGGTGGCTGTTAAAATAACTATGAATAGTTTTTGCTAACTTATAGTACGCATTCATAGAGGAGATTTTTTCATAAGTCTACCAATCAAAGGATATTATGTAAGGTATTTGTTACGTAAATATTGGTTTTCATATTTTCCATAAATGCGCTTGCTCGAATTTCGTTTATACACAGCCGTGCTATTTTATAAATTTTAAATCCTTACCTTAAACAATAAAATATTTTGAAAAAATAAATGTTGAAAATGTACTTAGTGAGCGTGGAGTATAACTATTTTTAAATTTCACGTCGATGAACTGAAAAAGTCTAACAAAACAAATACAAAAATTACATTACTAGTGACGGCTTTCTCCACATGACTGGACCGGAAGGGGTTTTGTTCTTTTTTCATGAGTTCACATTCATATACTCTGATTTTATTTCCATTGGGTTATTTATCGACAGACGGTGTGGTCGGGGGCCGGAACTACCTATATAATTGAGTTTCTGATAAGGCCTAAGAGCCTAGAATTAGAATTGTTTCAACGCCGCTTGCGCATGAGATATTGCTTTTGAGTTTTTATGGATGTAAATTTGTAGCACGAAGAGGCTTTATTTTGTTGATCAAGAGCACATATGTTCTACGATAGACCCAGATCTGAATTAAATTATATTTGGATCAAATTGGATAACATTGATGATATCCATTCTCTAAAAACTAATTTTTTTCACTGACTTGACAATGAAAATATTTCTAATTTAAATTTCCATGGAAGATGAAAAATCGACTAGATGTTGTGAAAATGACACTGTTCAAGTGAAATTTTACCTATGTATAAAAGATATAAGAGCGAATGTTTAAAAACGATTTTTATACTCAAACGGACTACTTCTCGTTCATAATTTTTTAAATTCGTAAACGGTTTTAATAGCAATGAATCTAATGAAAATAATTCCTAGTTCAGATTTATGTGATGAAGAAACATTTTCGAACAACATACAAGATTCGATGAAATCAGAAAGCTGATTTAAAACTGCTCTATTTCCACCTAGTTGTTTCTTGAATCATAAATTTTATCAATCCCGAAATATTTAAGAGTTTGAAATCAAGCGGCTAAATCATTGAAGTCGGCCATTAAAGTAATAACTCTGATTAGTTCCGATTGAGCTACTTATATAAATCAAATTTCATAAATTTATGAATTATAACTCAGAAAAAATACCTAATATTCACAATAATGAACAGGATCCAAATGTTTTGTATCCTTCAAAAAATATCAATAACATTAGTGACTCTTCCTCAAGATTTCAGTGAGCATTAAAAGGTTAGAAATACTTGGAAAAAAGATTCTTTGTCATCATGCATCAATTATCAATCCACATAAGTCATATTGTGAAAAAGCTGACTAACAAGATGAAAAATCAAATTAAGTACAAAATTTATCAAAATATCCTCATAAACTTGGATACAATACGAAGCTTTGGGGAATGTAGAATAAAATTTTGTTTCTGGTGTGTTAACAGTGGTTTCATTATCGCGTTTTTACAACTATAGTAACATGACGTTGTGGTAAAATTTATGTAAGAGACGTACGTTACATGGCATAAATTTAATTTCACATATCTTGCCACGCAAACACAAACTCGTTTGTCGTCTCTGGTATAAAAAAATGTTGCGCGTGCTCAATGTTAAGATGGATGTTAATCCAAGACGTGCGTTGTTTCGACCAATTATCTCAGAAGCTTCAAATGGTTATTTTCCTATTTTTAATATAAGATGAATTTGAACATGATTGGTGGTTTCAGCTTATTTCTGGGAAGGTTAGTAAGGCGAATATGGATTTGAGTATTTTCAAAGATTCTATTTCTCATGCAGATACTTTCTTCATCGGCGGAAATAAGTTACAACCCCTTAATGCGAAATCACGAACAATACACAATATTTAATTCTTTCAAAACGTACATATTTTCGTTTGCTCTTGCCGCGTAGTGTTACATAGTATGTTTTGACTGAGCCAATTTTTCACGTTTTTTAATCTTGTATTTTTTACCTTTATGAATTGTTTCCACGTTGATCTGCTTGCCAAAAAATCGCTGTAGTAAAGCCTAAGAATCCTAATTTTATGAAACCGACTGATTTAATGTCTCCTCTTTTACATTATAATTATGGATTCTTGAATTTTTTTAAATTAGGTCATTGCTTATAAATCGTAAAAGGACAGTTAAGAAACTTGATCTATTTTGAATATTTTTATTGTTGAAAGTGTTTCTATATTTCATTTTACATCCTTTTATGAATGGCTGGATTTTTTTCGATTTTGTTTTCCACGTTAACATTTAATAATCCAGATATTTGTGATGTTAACTAACTCAAAAATGAACAAACACTGAGGAAGTCATCTTTAAAGTGTGAGGAATACGTTTTATTTTTAATTGGTTCATTTTATCCAAATTCCAGGGGTTGTTAGTCTGAGGCTTTATCAAGAATTGATATTTAACTAGAAGTAACACTTCTTAGTTGCCTATCTGCTTATTGTACATTTATTCATGAAGCTGTAAATATAGCAGATGTCAGGAAGGTTTAATGGGGTGATTTCCGGTTTGATTAGCATGGGGATGATATCGGGATGGCGACACGTATAAGTTTCAGGGTTTTTGGTCGTAAGATAAATTCAATTGTGTTCAAATAAGTGAATAAAATGTTGACTTAAGATTTGTTATATTCTCATTTAACTCCATCTCTTCCTTCCTGGTCAGCTTGCCATGCTCTAATTTATTGAACAATCAAGGGGAGAATGCTGAGTTTTCATTGAAAAGTAATACCGTTTCTCATTTGTTCAAGACTAATTGCTTAGCAGTTAGAGATAATAAAAATTTGAGTTACTAAAGATCAAGAGTGCTTTAACACTAACACTAAAAAGTAAGTGAAACCCTGGTTAAACTTTAAACATGAGTGTCTCTTACGGAAGGAATTAAAGTAAATTTGAGGGGTTATTAACGCTTCCACCTCTGACCTTTAACAAGTATTCCAAAGACTATCTGTTTAAAAACAACCTTTATCGGAAATAATCATGTTAACTGCGGTTTCAGTTCACTATCAAGCCGAAGGGTGAAATGGAAACAGATATTAAAAAATTTTAACTGTTTAAGGATATGATAAAATAGAAATCTAAGTCTCGTCTTTTGTATTGAAGCTGAAAAGTATTCGATGATTGGAGTTTTGTTCAAACCACGAAATATAAGGACAGATATTTCTGAATACTGCCTTTGAGAACCGGTAATAAACATCACAATATCCACTTCCTTGATATATCACCTTATGAGCTCGTGAATGGGTGGGTATATTGAGCATTTCTTCCATCTTTGAAATACTATCTCTGCGGTGTTTGGGACAGCTAAGCAAGAAATACTTAACATTGATAATAAAAGAGATTGAAGCGAGGGAAAGAACACACAACATCATTGATAGCTTTATATACGGGACCAGGGCGAGGCCGTTTTCTGCCGAAACTTCAACCCAGTCAACTACTACTAACCCAAAGTAGAATATGTAATTCAAAAGGCTTGAGAAAAGCTGCATGATAAAATACATGGATTTATCTGAATATATTGGCATCTTTTTACCGTCAACGTATCTGATTATCCACATGACGACGCCGGTCAATAACGACAGAGCACTGTGCTTGACCGTATTTATCGACAGGTAAAGTGGGTCATGGTGATGAACATTGCACGACGAGTGTACCAACCACTCCTCCAAGATTTCTACACTATCGTGTATGATGCAAGTAATTAGGTAAATAGTACTTGCTAGACTACACAGGTAGTTGAAGCGCACCACCAGTCCCGTATTGTGTCGTTTCACGAGGCAGAAAACTACACCCACCAAGACAACCATTGAGGGTATGTAATCCATGAGCACATGACCGAGCTCCTCAATAATGGATATTTTTGTGATTTTAGGCTGAGATGTGAGCGAATACCCATGACATGAAATAAAAAGAACCACGCAAACGGCGCAGTATCCTATCTGAACCACAATTCCTAATGGGCTTTTCAGAAACAATTCCATAATTTGCGTAAATACACGACCAAAAACAGACAACAATAATGTTTACAAGTGAATGGTTATTAATAGTCTCAAATATAAACTATTACCAACATTAAATTAAAAAAATTATGAACAAACCTGTGGGCAATTATTTTTTTCATTATATTTTATGCAAGATAACTTTGTAAAAATCTCAACTTCATATATGTTCGAAACCTGGCAGTTTTTTTTTCATCGTTCACAATTATAACTTTCGAAAAGTTGACGAAAAATGCCGTAAAGTGATATTTAACATGGGTTGAAGAATTTAATAAAAATAGCTGCAATGATTTATAACGAGTTTCTGTACACCAAACAAAGACAAAGGCAGACAGTTTATGAAGAAACACTTTCATAAAACACACCGCTTATTTTATTTTTTATCTGAATTTTGTTATCTCCCCAATTCAACTGTTAAGTTTTTAAGCGTTTATAAATTTCGGAAATGGGTGGACTTTGTTTTCTTACAATTCAGGATTTTAAGATGTTTTGACGAAAGAAATAATCGTCACGCTTAAAAACGTATAGGAAGTCATTGGAAGTTGCATTCATCAAAATATAAAAGCAATCACGTTACTGTACTTCGAAAATGGAAAAAACAGGTATCTAGTGATAATTCTATTGCGCGTGTTCAATGAAATTAATATTTACTTTTACCATCTCTAGTTAATTTCTTCCTAATCTGTAGCTTTAAGCCTATTGTCTTATTTTTAATATTATCAAAGTGGATGGAGATGGCCACTACGGGTTCATATCTATCAAGTTGCCAAAAAAATTTAAACCTCATTTAAATATTTACAGCATTTTATGATTTCTCACTTTCTCGTATAAAAATTAGCTTTGGAATTTTTTAAAGATGACAATGAGAAAGTCGCATTCTCCACCCGATTCCTTTCGGTGAAAATACAATGTAGTTTATTTAAAATTTTTAAACCTATTTTCCTTGAATATTTTGAATTATTCGGGCGTTCTTAGGAGTACAAAAACCATAATTAATTCCTTTGTGTAGTGGTGGTTCATGGCTTAATCGCTCTTAATTCCCATTGTTATTTTTTGTTTACAAAAATCATATAATGACATAATACGATTTATATCTCTTAGCTAAGCAAAGAATTCGCAGATGAGAACCTAATCTAACCCTTCATAGATGGAGACCAGTGAGCATTTTTGAGCAGATAACTTAAAGGGGAGTTTCTTAAGTATTGTGACAATTTGCGGAGAATGGTCGTTCTTAATAAAATTAAACAAGAGAACCCGTTTATTACAAACTTACCAATGCCCCGGATTTTAGGTTACCCTTATGGGCAAAGACGAGAGAAAGAGTTTTCGTGAGTGAAAGTCTCACACTACCAAATTAGCGATTTTTACAATACAAAATTGAGTATTTGTATGTTGAATATCTTCGAAAGAAGTCCCGATAAATTTTCCTCATCATTGCTCAACTTAAAAAGGGGAACAGAAAGTTTATGTAGCTTATTTCTAACGAAAACAATCTTCCTCCCGATTTCATAATTAGTCATCGAACATATCTGGGTTCGTTATGAAATTTATTTTTACAGATCCTGAAATGAAATGTCTTCAAATTTATATGGTCTTTAAATCGCGATTAGTATCCTATCTATCTTCTTCTAAAGATGAAAAATATTAATTTTTGAAGTTATTGAAACAAAAGGGGTTTCTAACTTATTTTCGGTGTTTAGTCCGATTTCAATCGGTATTTTTCAGTTTTAAAATATTTTGAATTTGAACCGGGCTAAACATCCAAACAAAATCATTGGTCAAATTCAATTTTAATTAATTATTTCGCTCAAAACATATTTTGTGAATATTCTTATCAACAATATTCAGGTTTTTCGTTGACTGAAAAATTTCACCATATAATGATATATACTGCAAATTCGTAGCTCATGACACGTTGTGGCATTAAAAATACTCATTATTAATGTATAAAATTGTTATTCTGCATATATTAATTTTTTTTTAAATTCCAGCTGTAAAGTTAAAATGGACAACAGAAAAGAAGCAAAGTAATATTCAAATTAAAAATGTAATTCTTAAATCATTTAAAATGTGAGAATAATGTCAGAATTCGTCAAGCGTAGGAACTAAATTTTTACCACGTACTATCCCGCTTAACAAAAATTTGTGCTGTTTTCAACAAGTATAACCATTCTAAATTCTCGCAAAGGTATTATTTAAAGAGCTTTTAAGAAATCATTTTAACAATTTCATACAACCTGGTTTTGGATCTGTGGCAAGTATAATTTAAATGTATCTTATATTCATTAATCCAGTATTTAAAGTTCCAATTCTAAAAAATAATTTAAACTTACTTTATGATGTATACTGTTGGAGTTTGAAAAAAATCTCTTGTAGATGAAGGGTTTTTATCAAAAATATTTTCCATTTTGATCACTGACCGCACGGCGAGATAAATTTAAACAATAACTAAACAGAATATCCACATAAAATAAACATAATCTGATTTAGTTTAAGTCAAAAATAAAGAATACGGATTTATGAATAGCAGGAGCAAGTTGACCTATGATTTATCAAACAATATCAAAAATTTTTATAATAGCTAAATTCACGTCTTCTAGAGAGCACGTGAGACCACAAACAAGCCATATCATACAATTTCGGTGTGATATAAATCCTTTAAATTTTCAAATTAACTTTGCTCAATAAGAACAACTATATTGTAAAGCTAATATTTTTGAAAGTGACAGATCTGTAAAACAAAAATATTGAATGCTTGACAATCGCCTCTGTGAAATTTCCCATTTGTGTTTCTGATATAAAAACAATAATTTCTTTGGGTTGAAAAATACCTACAAGATTGTTACTCGCTGCACATGCGAACAAAAATCAATCAAATTAAGGCCAACTTACCAAAGATAACTTTTCGATATGAGCCATTGAAAAGCAGGATAAAAAAACTCCCAAAGGCAGTAAATAGAATGATTTGATCCTTCTATATATATTTAAAGAATCGAACAATAAATTTGGTTCATTATACAATCAAGGAATAGGATATAAATAAGATATTAAATAAAAATATAAAAACACTTTAATATTCGAAAAATAGATAGATTGAAAAATGATAAGAGTGGATTGTCTATTTTTTAGCATAATTAATTTTTAAAGGATGGGTTGCGGTGATTTTAAACCCTTGGAGGGATTCTTTAGCAGAGCTTGCGTATGATTCAGATTCGTATTCTACGAAGGCGATATCGTTTCTATTCGGAACCATACGCACCTCTTTAAAACCAGGAAGCTGCCCAAACAATACTTTGAGTGTGTTGATATTTGCTTGTTCGGGCAGATTTTGTAAGAATAAAATTTGATTTGGTTGATCCATTGCTGAAATCAAAAGTCAGAAAACCTTTAGGATTTTTGACTGTCGACAACGGTTTTTGAATTGGTTTATGTTTAGAGCGATCTAATTAGAAATAGAGTGTACCCTCAGTGTTAGGAGCCCGCTCCTTGGGCAAGTACGTCCCATCGAGCTTGGAAACTGCATCAGATTTACTCTTAGCAAACTGAACCCTCTTTTATTAGAATCATTATCAAACCATAGGTTTGCACAAAAACACGAACCCTTGCATGGCGCGGTGAGCCACACAGGCGTGATTTATGTCTTGGAAAACAACAAACGCTTGCCCTTTCATTCTTATATTTTTTTGGCATACGATGTCGAGAATTGGTCCAAATTGTGAGAACGTGTCATATACCGCACGCTTTAAATCTTTTTTTATTTATAATAAACGTTACCATCTAGTCTAACCTTTTCGTTTAGATTTGATAAATAGAGTGTTTGGTTTGGAGGAATATCGGGAAGCTGGGAAATCATGGATCACCACTTCTATTATACGATTGCGCGCAAATAATGGCGTTTTGAAAATAGCGTAAATCATTTTCATGTTAACTTGAACACCAATATGCTCAAGATAACTTCTCAGATATTTAGTTTTAAATAAAGTTTATCGAAAATTTAAATAAGCTAAATGTGTTTTAAAATGAATTTCAACCATTAAACTACAGGTAATTTTTATAAACGTATAATTTTTTGAAAAATAGTAATGTCTGTTAAATTTTTAGAGTTCATCGGAACTGCTCGTTTAGGCGATTTTTTTCATGGCTTGTTTACAGAACATGTGTCATTTGAAAGGTAGCTCAAAAAATTAAAAGAATAAACTAGTAACATTAATCATTCGATGAAATTAGTTTTTTCAGCCCAGGCTATTTCTTCAAACTAAACTTATTTTTCATTCTATCTAATTCTAGAAATACGGCCTTTAACCCGCAATATTTTTAATTTCAAAACAGGCTTTCGTATCAATAAATATCATTTTATAAAAGCTTAATCAAACCATATAGTTGAATATAGAATTGTTTTTGAGTGCCTATTTAAAATATTATGCATTTTTGGAATTAACTCTTTGAATTTTCAATCTATTTTTCAAAAAATCGAGAATTTAATGTTTTTCTTGAAACAAATATTTTATATTTTTTTGATATTTGTAAATTTTCATATTTATTATCAAATAAATTTGACAACCGACAGATCAAATATCGTTTATTGTACTTGCCGTCAAAATTAATAGTTCTTTATCAAGTATCTTTGTTTTTCCCGTTCTTAAATCAAAATTTGGATGACAGATCAATTTTTAATATCAACTTATTTATATTCCTATTTTATGATTTAGATGGAACAAAAAACGAAATTAAAATTGTTTTTCAGCTGAACAAGATTTTAAAATGCTGATTCATGTGTGCATTTATTGAGGATTTCGGACATCTTATATTCATCATTTCTATCTCTTGTGTGTATATGACTGATAAAACCATACATGTTATTTATATTTTCATTAACTTCATTGAGCACATCAATGCCAAGTATTTCCTAGTTTCATGGGTTTGAAACCACAACATCTCTTGTATCTTTTATACTTGTTCTGAGATTAATAATGCAAATTCGCCATTATACTCAATTTTCTCTGAGGAATATTGTGTTGGTAGTCGTTCAGAGTCGCTGAAGGCTTGACATTTTGCTAAGTTAATCTGGAAATACAAATTCTGAAACATGAAGAAAGCGACCGGGTTTTAAACTGAGATAATAGTAAAAATATAACAACAAATAAATAGTGTTTTGCCGATAAGGCATTTCCACTTTTGTTTAAGTCAATTTATAAGCATCAAGAAAACAGATAATAAGCTGTATGATAAAAAGTAGAAAAAAATTAAAATATTCAAAACGAAAATGTAGTGTCTTTACGAGAAAGATTAAGGATAAATTTTAGGTCCATTTCTGTTAGATAAATGTGCTCATTCGACATGCGTGGAATTTTATAAGTTATTGATGTGATAAAATAATGTTTAAAATGCAATTTCTTAAATTAATAATTTGAAATTTTTGTAAACTTTAATCATGGGTTGAACTGAGGGAAATGGCCATAGATATTTTTTGCGCCACTTTTCCCTTTCCAAATATCCCATCAAAAGTATCAACTCGGTTTTTTATGAAGCTGAATTTGTAAAAAAACTTTTTAAATCAACGATCTCTAATTTGTGGTCAAAATTTTTTTTATTCTCATATTTTTGTCATGAGCTGAATTTATGTCCATAAATTTATTGAAGAATTTCAACGTTGATTGTTTACTCATGGAAAAATTAAATTAGCTGCAATTTATTCTTACTTTATCAAAAATCTTACCTTAAGGAGATATTAAAAACAGTATATTTTAGCTAGCTTTGAACATTTATTTTTAAAATTTTGTGTTTTTATCGAAAAAATGTATTGAGCACATCCATCACATCTTTGTTATTACCAATTATAAATTTATATCTTTTTTTGTCAATATTCGAATATACTTTAAAATTCTTTCAAAAATTTAAGAAATTTAAAACTTCAACTGTGGCATTTCATACATCTTTTTTCAACGTTTATATAAGATGATTTTACTCAACAAAATCATCATTCGACCTCACTTCGTGATGTTAATAGGCCAACCATTATCTTTGGAAGATTAAAACTTTGAATTTTTTATCTCAAATTATAAACAATCTTTGACGCATTTGCGCAGATTTTTATTTGGTTGTGTGCGGTCCACGTTTTTACAACATTTGTAAATAAAAATTTTTGGTTGATAATTTAATAAAAATAGGGAATTTAAAGCCCCATTTATAAATAGCTGTATTGGTATGAAATTCTTTAGAGTATGTTGTGATTTTGCTCTGTTTATTGAAGCATTAAAATATTAAAATATATTTAAAAATTTCACGAATCGTTAAATCTTTCGCACATGATTGTATGTTTTGATTTAAATACATTCTTTACTCCTCCTTAACGTAGGAAAACTTTAAAAAATACGATTCAAAATTAATTTTTTCAACATTTTGGATAAAGTTATCTATATTTTTATTTAATCGTTTTTCTGGAACGAAACTAATCTCGCGAGTATATTTATAAAGCTCTTTCAAGAGGAGAACGTTTCAGGTTTTTTGAAATTTATTATAAAATGCTAGTTGATTGAGACTTTTTAGAATTTAAATTAATGTTCTTGAATACTTTTTAATGGAAGGTCGTGTGGCGGCCTTCCATGTATATTTATAATTCTCTGTATTAATTGATTTTGCGCAGTCTTTTCTTTTTTTATAATTTACAAAGGAATGCCCTTGCTCAATGATGATTTATTATACTCCTGTTGAATTCAATATTTTTTAATAAAATAACTAACAAGTTTATTTTTGAGGTATTTTGAGTTTTTAGCCTTGAAGTTAATTTTTACTAATTTTCGATTATTTGGTAAAATTCAACAAACTGATCAATATGGTTCGAATTCTATTAATTCAAAAATAACGGTTATATTTGATTCAGATTTGTAGGAAGTTTCTTGCTAACGATGCAGGTTATTTGGCTGTTGCAAGAGATTTATTTGTAAAAATTTTGGCTTGAGAATAACATTTAAAGAAAATCTAAAATAAATAGTTTCCACAATTTTCAGATTATAATTCTATAAAATTCAGTATGATTAAACGAAAAAAACGACTATTACTTCTTGATTTTTTCAAGCTACGTTTTTCGCAATTTATAAGAGTTCATTTTTATTTAATTGGGAATAATTTTTTTAAAATACTCATTCTTTTAGTTATTTATTTGTCACTATAGATTGAACAATTAACATTTCAAAACATAAGAATTATTGAAAAAAACGAGTTAGTTATTTTATATGGGAGTTTTCGATTTTTGTTTATTTATCATATAAGAGATATCATGGAGGCACATTTAAAGCTTAACTTTTTAATCTCATGATTCGCCTAATTTGAATTTAATTAAAGTTATAAATAAAATTTCTCAGAGAAAAGTTGAAATTCCATAATTATGACACCAATAACGTTATTTTTACGAGGATATCAATCAACTAAGTTAGGCGTCGAAGCAATTTAATCATTAAAGATTGTTTTATGAGGGAATACTGGACAACGATTTTTTACTTTTTATTAGATATTATGAGAAATCCTCTCCCGTTTACCGTATAAAGCAATTGAGAACATTTAAACATGTGCGCAAGCGTATTACATATGGTGGTAATTTATGAACGACCTGAAATCATGTGGTTTTAATGACAATAGACAATATAAAA
>JALDNG010000676.1:0-113389 GCA_024349245.1 Neodontobutis hainanensis
TCGTATAATTGCTTTGTCGTTTGGATATTATATCTAAATATATTGTTCGTCACTCAAATGAGTCCCCTTAAAACATTTCCGTTGTGGTCTGTGTTATTTGCAGCGCGTTTTGTATTTGCATGTGTTGTGAGGATTTGCAGCGCGTTTTGAATTTGCAGCGCTTTTTGTATTTGCATGTGTTGTGAACCTTTGCAGCGCGTGTTGTCAAACTGATGAAGATGTTTTCTTTATTTGCTGGTGCTTTCTTCATTTGCAGCGTGTTGAGCTGTCTCGCCACCGTACCGGACAGCTCCCGACAAGCCCGCAAATGAATACGGTCTCAGTGTTCTCAACCCCGAGCAACGCTGCAGACTAGTGTCTGCCACCACCAAGGACGAGTCATTTTGGTCATAAAAGATTTTAACCTGTTCACATGGCAAAGGCGTGTGTCACGCCAGCGGTCAGGTGTGAAAATCAAGTAGTCTCTGTCACCCAGTTTCATTTTCACAACATAACATTACCTCAGGCAGTAAGGGTTGCAGTAACACATCCAGCACCAACAGTGACAACAAGCTCTCTGAACGTGGAGAAGACGAAGGAGATTGTTGTTGACTTCAGGAGAGCGCACACTCAGCATGTTCCTCTGACCATCAACGGTGCGACTGTGGAGAGAGTGAACAGCACCAAGTTCCTGGGTGTGCACATCGCAGAGGACCTCTCCTGGACTGAAAACACAGCAGAACTGGCCAAGAAATCTCAACAGCGTCTCTACTTCCTCTGCGAACTGAGGAGAGCCAGAGCCCCACCCCCCATCATGTACACCTTCTACTGAGGCACCATCGAGAGCATCCTGTCGAGCTGCATCACTGTGTGGTACGGCGCCTGCAACGCGTCCTGCCGAAAGACTCTGCAATGCATAGTGAGAGCAGCTGAGAAGATCATTGGTGTCTCTCTTCCCTCCCTCCAGCAAATTTACAGAACACGTCTCATCCGCAAAGCCCTCTGCATTGCACGTGACCCAGCCACCCATCACACAGCTTCTCCAGCCTGCTGCCATCAGGGAGGAGAGGACCAGCAGACTGAAGGACAGCTTACTCCACCAGGCTGTCAGGGAGCTGAACTCGCAACCTGAACCCGAACCTTTTCTACCCCAGCCACCACTGAACTATGACCCCTACCCACACTAATATATGATGACATGCACCAGTCACTTTGTGCAGCATTGGTCTGCTCACGACCTCATTCTCCATGGAACTGCCATCATTCCACTACATCATCAGTCAGTTAAATAACTGCTCTTGAGCCCGCTTCAATCAGACTTAATAAGCTTTTGTTTTTGCACTAAAAAACTTTTATCTGCACTGTTGCTCACTTCAATGATTTGCACTCTGCCTTTTGCCTTGCGCTTTATTTTTCTTTATTTAACTTTATTTTTGATTTTATTATGCCTTTTTTAACATTTTCTTAGTGTATAATTGTACAGTTGTATCTACATTTTATAATTTGATCTAGCTTTTTTAGGCTTTAATGTTAATGTTATCTGTGTGGGTCTGAGTGTAACGCAATTTCAATTCTCCGTATGTATGTACTGTACCTGTAGAAGAATTGACAATAAAGCAGACTTGAAACTTGAAATAAGGACCACTGTAACAATCCTGTAAACTAGAACCGGAAATCGGTAACAGAACCAAAACCTTTTCACCAGGCAAGAACTCTCCATGTTCAGCCCGCTTATCAAACCACCCTTTCATCTTATTTTGTGCACACTCAAGATTTTCTTTTGCCAGCTCACACGCACGGCAGAGCCTAGACCGAAACACACTGACAAAATCCAAAAGATTTTGTTTTGTCTCTCCTGTTAACCACTGATATTTTAAGAGCTTCAATGGCCCACGCACCGTGTGCAAAGACTAAGTCACACGGACTAAAGCCTAAAGATTCCTGTAGTGTATTCCTGTCTCTGATAGCAAACATTAACACACATATCCCCTCATCCCAGTCCTTAGCGAACTCCAAACAGTAAGTGCGTAACATAGACTCGGGATGGTAAGCACTGGAGCAACAATGTTTAATGCTCAACTGTTTTAACGCTTGGGAAGATCCTCGAGACATGAAATTAGAACCGTGATCTCTCTGGATTATTTTCGGCAAGCCAAACAATGAAAAGAACTTTGTCAAAGCCTTTACAATGGCTGGAGTGGTCATTTTACGCTGGGGAAACACTTCAGGAAACCGAGTAAAAGTACACATGACCGTCAACAGAAATTTATTACCAGACTTTGAGCGAGTAAGAGGACCCACACAATCAACCAAGACCCTCTCAAAAGGCTCACCAACAACTGGGATTGGACACAGAGTAGCCGGAGGTATGGTTTGATTTGGTTTTCTTGCAATCTGACACATGTGACACAATTTGATATAACTAGCCACATCTTTCTTTAAGCCTGGCCATAAAAGATGCCTCAAAATTCAGTCATAGGTGTAGTGTCTCTCACCAGGAGGAACCAACACCTCTTAGAGGACCACAGAATTTACAACTCCGAACTTTTAAAGACTCTTCCTTTTTGTTTATCCAGGCCAAGGACAGATAAGGAAAGTCAATTCACATCTTCTTGCTAATTCTCTCCAGATGCTCGATGTTGCTCTAAGAAAGTTCACGGAAAAGTGAAACTAAATTAACGACTTTGTTTTCAACACTTCAAAGAACCTGAAGGGGGCTATCTGTTGGCCGACCAGACCCGGCACCAGAATTGACATTTAAATATACGATTTGTGTATTGAGATGTACCAGACCTGAGAAAGGAATGTCTCTTTGTTTCAGGACTCTACAAGTGATTGAACATTGCCCTCCTTTGGTTGGACAGAGTAATGACTCTGCTTGAAACTAAGACAATTCTTCGTTCTGTTCCATTTCTGTGTATTAAAGGATTGTTTAACTATGCAAACCTCACCATTTTTCCTTTTCAGGATCCAGAGTGATAGCTATATAAAAGAATACTTTCTGCTTCATCCTTACAGCTGGCTGTGTAATAAAATGAATTGTTCTGTTTTCAGGTCAAACGAATAATGTAATATGTGTTTAGTCTTTAAAGATTGGTAACGATATTCCCATACAGATATGATACAATGCAGAAGCAATACGTTCTTAAAATGTGTTTAAGTTGTTTATTTGATGGGACAGAGAAAGTTTATTAAAAACTCCAAAACTTTCAGTAAACGCCTCTTTCCCCAAACCGTGTGAAACACGCCTCTTTTCGGCCAGTAGAAAGATGGTGCGCGCCGGAAATTCTAGTTTAGCTTCGCTTCTTCTTCATGTTAAACTCGTTTCTGTACTCTTCTCTTTTACGCTTTGCACACTCTTGTTCGCGTAATCTTGTCTACTTTTCTACTAAGTTTTTGTATTTATCGCCGTAACTTTTAAGCTTGAAACCACGTAACACAGTCCTGTGTTAAGTGACTTTATTTTGACGACTCAACGCATTTGATATTTTGTTTTGAAAACTTTTTACGGAACTACGTAACCACGCGGACGGAAGTGGAAATTTTGTAGTTCTTTAAGTTAAAACGAGTCCGCTAAACAAACAGCCCTCGTTAATCAAGAAAAGACCAGTTTAAGCTTCTTCAACGAACACTTTTGTTAAAGACTTTATTCTCAACTGCGGGTAAAGTCCACTTTACCCTCGAGGACAATCACAGGGCGCCGCTTTGTTGCTAAGGCGCCGCCTTACCAGCTCAACCCGTGCACCGGTGGCGCCTCTATACGGCCGGAAGCCAGCGCGACCCGGGAATTTCAAGCATCCCTTTGGACTTTTGAACCGCACCGCTGGTACCTTTCCACCACATCAGAGTGAGTGAGCACTGGGCACAAGCTTGGCGTTATAAAAACCTGTGTGATTAAGTCCAACGCACATCTTTTCCCTTTTACGATCTCCAAACAGCCGTCAATAGTCCCTTTTAGCTAAGCCATTTAACTTTCTTCTCTCTCCGTAAGAACTCCGAGTAATTAATAAAATTCAAAGGAATTAAACTTTCTGTTCCATCAAAGCCATCATAATGTTATAACCTTAACCTGTTAACTGTTAATTTTATGTTCATTCATCATTTATTTTCATCATTCTCATCCTTTGTCAATAATCTTGTTTTATTTTATGTCATTATTATTCATATATTTAATTTTTAATAAAACCCATAAAGACATCCTTGTTTCATGTTTACGTAGATTTGGTCTGAAAACGAGTTAGAATTCATTCCTTCAGTATTGAGACTTATCAAACATAATCAGTTTCCTTAGAACTGCTAAAACTAAGGTGGTGCCCGAAAGAAATTAATATTTTCATAAACAAAATATTAATTATTAATTTTCATAATTCATATTCATATTAATTATTCATCAACGAGACCATATTCACTACAGTATTATTTTTGGTGCGTGAGGCTCGGAAAGATCCGGTCTTGTAAACACTGAAATAAGTTAACATCCTTAAGGCCTTTTACATAAATCTCTGTCCGCTGAAGAACTAAGAAAGCTAAGTCTTATCCAAAACTAATCAATGTGTTGAGAAATGTGTGTTGTGTTGCTGTTTGATAAAAAGCGCTTGTGAAAGTGTGCCTAAGATTTGAAAAATACCAGCTGGTCTGATGTTTTGATAATTCTGAGATATGCTTTGTAACTTGGTTAATATTGTACGTACATTTCTGCCAGCTTGCTAAGTGTTCAGTGAAAGACTGAAGCTTTGTGGAGCTTGTGAACAAAGGCCAGAGGGCCGGATTGATTAAATGCATTTGTGACACGTAAGGCGTGTAATTTTTATAAGGCCTAACAACAGCTAATTCTAAGATGTTCTAGAATTTTAGCATAAGTTGTCTAATCGCGTTCTGCAAGTTAATAAATAATCTGCGATGCTCCAGTTATTTAGATAAACTTGTAAAACCAAGTAATTTATCTGTTCATATTGTGTCAGGCGAATTAAAAAACTTGGTTGGGAGAACTCTGAGCGGATTAGCTACCGCGTCAGAACTCCAGTTACACACAGCCAAAGGACCTTTTTGCATTGTGCAACAAGTGTATATACAAAGTCTTGGCCCACGTGGCCCGTGTAGTGCTTTGTGAAACGTTGTTTTATCCACAGCACTGCTGTGTTGGAAATTGCGCTTTTCAGAGCGCTGCTGTGTTGTAAAGTGGCTGTGTAGGAGCGGTTTTGCCCCTCCAAAGTCAACAGCTGAAGTGAAGCTAACAGGCTCTGCCACTCCGTGTCTTGGAAGGGGCGTGACACTGACGTCACCCGGAAAACAAACTCATTGTAGTTCCAACGGCCCCCTAGCGGAAAGAAGTGGTAAAAACAGACTTAAGAGAGTCTACTGCCCCCTAGCGAAAAGAAGTGGTAAACCACGGACTCCAGAAAGTCTGCTACCCCCTAGTGGAAGAGAAGTGCGAAACTTCTAAGAATCTTTGAGAGGAGCTCTACGTCTCTCTCTGGTGGTCACTCAACGGAATTACACTTTTTCCTCAAAATAGTGACTAATTCAAGTTAAGGACTTAACTGAATAATTTAAGCTTTCATTGACACTGAAAAGCCTGATTGACTTAACATAAAAAGTGAATTACTATGCTTTATTAACGAATACTAAACTGCTGTCAAGCTGTTTTGCTTCTGTTAATACATGTGTTTTTCTTGTAATATACAAGTTTGCAAATGCCATATTGCTTTTGAGAATAACTGCCTGTGTTTAACAACCTTGAATGCACAATAGAGTTAACTAACAATTGTGACATTTTTAATTAACTTTGCATCTGTTTTAGAAAATCTTTGATGCTAACCCTGCATTTAATTTGATTGATTAATTTGGCTTGATTAACAATTTAAGACTTGTTTTGTGACTTTCCTATCTACACAGGATTTGTCAATTGGAATGCTAACGCTAACAGCTTACTAGCACTCGACACCTCTGCTGTTACTTCTGAATAGACTTAACTCTGCACGAATTTTGTCATAGCTGTAATTTTAAAAAGCTGATTACCTGCATGAATTGTTAGATTAAACCCACTGATTCTGCACTGTTAATTTTACAGATTAACACAGCAGCATCCCAGCACTGTCAACCCTCATTAACATTCATACCACTAGGCTATTGCTAAATAGTCACTGCTTATTACTAGCATAAGGTCACTTCAATCACAAGTAGACTTTATACTAAACTTCCACTTCAACAATTCCTTCTTTTATTACTTTTAATCTGACTTATTTGACTTAATACCCTTTTACTTTAATTTAATTGGAATTTTATTTTATTTTAAATAAAATAAAATTTTAATTTAAATTTTATTCCTTCATTAATTTTTTTTTTATTTACACTTTTACTCAGATTTTAAGAATTCTTTTACAGTCTGCTTGAGTTTTACGCTCCTTCTTCGTAACACTCTACAAGTAGTAACCCTCTCCTTGCAGTAAAACTTAATCTAACAATAACTCACTTACCTTGAGAAACCCATTTCTCAACATGTCTAATCCACAGTCCACCTGCTCGGGTAGTCCCATCAAGCTTCTGGATCACTTAGACTCAGCTCTAAATGATCTAACAGAACAGGTGCTACCTCAATATGTGGACGAGATTCAGACCACACCTCCCAACGAGCTAGATTCGGTTCTTAGCTCCTTGATTAGCATTGCGCTAACCTCTAAGCCAAAAGACAAAGACCTAACCAAGCTGCTAGGTCAAATGGCTATTGTTATGCGCACAGCAGAAACAAGCCGAGGATCTCCTGGCACGCAGCCACGAGAAAATCCAGGTCCAGAAACAGGACCTCGCCCGCTTCCAACGCGAGAACAAGGCGTTGAATCAGGAACTCCAGCTGACCAAAGGAGTCCTGGAGAATTCTGAAAAACAAAACCAAGAGTTACAAACTCTTGCCCAAACACTCCAAAACGCAGACCCTGACTTTAAGGAGTTACACACCAAACTCCAGATAACTGAGGGGACCCTCAGTGACCTAAAGAACGAGCTGAGCGAAACAAGGTCTGCTCGTGACATAGCAGAGCTGCAGCTCAATGACCAACGCGATGAGTGCGACGCTATGCGAGAGGAACTCATCAAAGCAGGCAAGAGTGCACAGCTGTCCGCGAATATGCTGGCACAGGAAGCTCGGCGAGAGAGTCCCTGAGTGCACGGGTAGAGGCCCTCACTCAACAAGGTGACTTAGACCGCCAGCTTATTGAACAACTTCAGGCGCGTCTGACAGAGGCGCCCAAACACAACCTAGTAAGAAACTGGAGTTCAAAAGTACTCCAGACCTAGAACCAGTTACTCCATTATATCAACCCAATAGGTTTGAAGACTCCCAGACGGAGCCACTTCACTAACTAATCCAATTTTGCGACCACTACGCGCCTGGGCGCAACGGAAAGAGGACCAACCGGGCCGAGCACGGCCGTCTTTCCGCGAGCTTCCACAGGTAGGCATTCGGATTACTTCACACTACCAACCGGTAGGCAATAGGACTTTGTCCAACAACCAGCTCCGACACGGAGACATCTGGACTACGGTCCCACTGACAGGGACTTTGACAAAATCGCGCGTCATATCACTCGCTTCGAGCCCCATCAAGGGTCGGCTCATGACACTAGCGCGTACCTTAGAGACATTGAGTTCTACCTCCAGAGAATACCCAATGCTACCGTTGAGGACAAAATCTTTTTGATAAAACTAACATCAAGCAGAGATGTTAGTAGCTTCATCGAACGTCAACCCCCTGAGGTCCAAGCTGACTTCGATCTCCTTAGTCAGTCCCTCATGGAGGAATTCTCAGACGTTACAACAAATGTGGGACTGACAGCCGCCCTAACAATCAAACAGGCACGGCAAGAGTCACCACAGATATATTATCATCGGCCATAAAGCCTACTTTGGTCCACTCAACGAACCAAACATGGAGGAGGATAAAAACTTCAAAGCCCTCTTTGTGCAAAACCTCCATCCAACTACCAACCATCATCTTGGCGTCGCTGCCTGCCCGCTGACTCAAACCAGCCGCCAACTCCGCGAACTGGCAACAAGGGCATTTACTAAACAGAAGCAGACTCAGGTTAAACCGCAAGAGTCAGCCGCTCTGTATACTGTAGATCAGAGTCTAGCGCTCGAAGGAGCACCTACCTCCAAGCCAAGCGGCCCAGGAGCCTCCGCTTTCCAGACAGGAAAGAGGGACCTCACCACACAAAGGAGAGCCGGGTCCACACCCGACCTGGCCTGACGTAAGTTCAAAGACCAGGGCCCTCACTGGAGACCTCGGTTCGAAAATAAATTTCGAACCAATCCAAACCGTAACCAAGGGGGTCCTATCAAAACCGCGACGACAGGAGAAACCATTATCGGTCCCAAGACCAACGATCATCAGGTAGCCCACCTGTCGAGCAGCGAAATCATCGAGGGACCGAGCCCTGAAAGTCAGACTAATCGCGTGGGAAACCCCATGAGTGACAGTAATCTGACTACAGAGGAGGCTCGGGCCATAGAACGCATACTCAAGCGAATGCGCGAAAAGTCCAAGGACAAGGCTGAGCTGTATACGGTGGAGGCCTCTAAGGCCCCGATTCAGAAACAGTCACAACCGATCCAAGTCGACTTAACACGCAACGGAAATACAGAGTCTACTGAAGGGAATGAACATCTCCCAGACCTGTACTTAGGCTCTGACGAACTAGAGCCACTCAATGACATTGTCCAGGACCCTAGCACGGACAACACGGAGGAAGTGACACAGATCACAAAGACACCACTCCGTCTAGCGCCGTCCTAGTGGTCCAAGCAAATCAAATGTCGGGCTGTGCCATGACCACGCCACGACTATTGAATGTGAAACACCCTTTCACCAATTTCTAGGTCACCTAACAGAAAAGGGAGTAGCTCGAAAGCTTTATCTCTCTGTCTTGTTAGAAGACCACTTGACGCACGAAGCACTTCTCGACTCAGCCGCTGACATCAGCCTAATTTCAGGCAACCTGTTCAGATCACTCCAGGCTATAGCGAGAAGATCGCACAGGAACTTGAAGTCTCACCCGTGCTTTCTAGAAATAAGGCCTTACTCTGATGATCGGACGATCATCAACGAGGTAGCCTTAGTTCAACTGACCATCGGACCAATGACACTGATACACCCAGTGTACGTGTCCCACCTTGACAACGTCCCACTTCTGATTGGAAAAGACATCCTCAATCGCTTCGAACCACTGATCGACTTCAAGCAGCTGAAGATTTGGGCCCAAGTGCGAGAACCACTTCCAATCTTACTGAATGAATCTCAGTGCTATGCGATTGACAGGGAATCACCAATCGATAGGGTAACCACCGACACCGCTGGTACAACAACCATGCAACCTTGGTGCGAACCAAACCCCTTTACATTGCGCGACAACTTCCTATGCACGTTGAAGGACCCATTAGCGATGACACCCCAGATTGTCAATGGCATCTCACTGGAAGCAACTCCAGTCGACAATGTCGTGATGGCCTTATGGGCTGACAAATCTGCCATCAGCCAGGAGCTGTTTAACACTCTCGCGCGCATAAAAACCGAGTCTGACCTTCGTAAAGAAGCGCACTAGGTTCCCTGCTAACCCCACACCGACTCACGCGTTAACCGCCGTAGGTCTATGCTCTGCCATCGTGCGATGGAACAAAGAGAACTGACCACACTTTTGCGGTCATCCCGATCTGCCACATTCAGTGTACATTGGGGCTGACATGCTAGTCAGACTCGACGTACAAGTCGACACCATTAACAACGTTCTCTGGTCACTGACTGGAGTACGTAAGGAATCACCTTCATTGACCGAAGGAAACTTGAAATCGGGTCAAACCATTCCCGATGTGTGTCAGGTAAGTAATGACTGCCATCTCACGATACCGCCGCGTACCATCATGGACATACGTCTGAACGCGTCTACAGGACAACAAGTTAACTCTCCACAAGCGTTCTTCCAACCATCGCCTCTGTTCTTTGAGTTAGGCTTGTCTGTTCAGGCAACACCCCTGGTCGAGCTCGACTCTCGATCAACACACGTGCTAGTGCAGAATCCTACTGCCGATAGCATTCTTCGAAGGCCACACCTTTGGGTTGGCTAATCGACACAAGATTCCATGACTTCTTGAACTCAGAGTTCCAGTCATGGGGCGCATGCCACCCTCACTCGTGACTGAACAACAGGAGGACCGGAGTCGTCTACGAAGCCTTCGGAGCAATCGCCATATACCCCTCACTTGTGGTCGATACCGACACTATCTGCAGGGTCGATCTGGCTGATGCTGAGGTAATGGTCGTACAGACAGTCTCCCTGCTCTCCATTGATTCAGATATAGACAAAACCACGTCTCTACCAAGTAACGTCACCACGGACAAATCGGTAACTGTGCAACCAGACTCTAAACCCGAACCGGACTTTGAGTCTCAGTTAGAACAAGCACTAGACTTGGCTGATGCGATAAACAACGCTGAGGAACGGGACCTGATGCGGCAGGTCCTCCTCAAATATCGCACATCATTTGCGACAAACTCGCTGGATTGTGGTTTAACCCACATCCACACGGTACGCATTCCAACGGCCGCGAATGCACCACCAGCTTACGTTCGCCAATACAAAATACCACTGGCGTCTTATGAACAGGAAATCATAGACGACCTTTTGGATAAAGGCATCATTCGTCCGTGCAACAGTACTTATTCGGCTCCTATCTGGCCAGTACTCAAGCCCAATGGCAAGTGGCGTCTAACAATTGACTATCGTCAATTGAATAAGAGCGCACCACTTTCCAGGTGGCCAATGACCCAACTTGGCCAAGAACTGCCCAAAGTACAAGATGCCAAGTACTTCTCCACACTGGACATAGCATCCGGCTTCTGGACCATTCCTGTAGACCCACAGGATCAACACAAACTTGCCTTCACGTTTGCCAATCGGCAATACTCTTTTACAAGATGCCCATTCGGTACTTAAATTCCCCAGCCGAATTTAACATCTTCTTGAACAAGGCATGTCCTGGCGCGCTTAGCCGCGGAACTCTCATCTACGTCGATGACATCTTGATGCGCACGCGACACTCCATGCGCATTAACGAAATCGACCACGTCCTGAAACAGCTCACCATTGCTGGTGCTAAAATCTCCTTGGAAAAATGTCAATGGTGCAGAAAGAAGGTAAACTATGTGGGCCTTCTAGTAGGCGCTGATGGCGTCGAACCACAGGTCAGCCGAATCCAAGGCATTGCCAATCTAAAACCGCCCAACTTGTCAGAACTCCGCAGTTTCCTGGGAGTCTGCAATTATTCTCGACAATTAAATCGATGACTATGCGGCATTGGCTAAACCACTGACGGACCTTCTCAAAGGACACCGCCTTTGCGTGGGGTCCACAACAAGAGCAGGCAATGCAGGCGCTCAAACACAATCTGTGCAGAGCCCGTGCCTAGCTTACCCGGACCACACCAAAGTCTTCTACTTAGAGGTGGGCTTCTCAAGCCACAGCCTCAGTTCAGGCCTCTATCAGGTCCATGACACGGATAAGAGAGTGGTGGCCTACGCCAGCAAAACTCTCTCCGGACCCGAGGTCAAGTATACCGACTGTGAAAAAGCCCTCCTAGCCACAGTATGGGCCGTGAAACACTTCGCCCACTACTTAGGAGGCCAAAAGACAATCGTGAACACCAATCACCAACCGGTGACTTTCTTAACCAGTCAAAGACTTAGGGGCGTAGTAACTAACGCCCGCGTGGCATCGTGGCTCATGGCTCTCCAAAGTTTCGGACGTGGAGATACGCTATGCTCAAAACCACAAGTCGCACTTAGGCATGGAACTCGCTGCATGCCAACAATGCGCAATCGACACGCCCGCCACAGCCGTCCGCTAACGAACACACCTCCACTGTACCAACACGCCATCATTACTTGATGCTGGCGTGTGCCAAGACATGACCACTGCTTTTGTCGATGGATGCTCCTTCCACCATGAAGCTCTGGTCCGCTGGTGCAGGTGTGGTATGGCTCAATGACAACCCTTATGAGCCACAAAAATTTCAGTTAGGATCTCAATCCTCACAATATGCGGAGATCGCAGCCGTGCTCATAACTCTCCAACTAGCAGTGGCCAAGCAGATCAAACAGCTCGTAATTTGCACAGACTCAAATTACGCACGACTCAGCTTCTCTGCCCACCTGCCATTATGGAAGAACAATGGCTTCTCACATCCGCGAAAAAGACGATCAAACACAAAGACCTGTTCGTCAGAGGCGACGGTCTGGTCGAGGACCATGACATGCAGGTGTACTGGAAGAAGGTCAGGGGCCACTCTCGAGCCCCTGGACTGGACAAAGACCTGAATGATCAGGCAGACCTCATGGCAAAACAAGGGGCTCTTGACGGTACAGTCTGGCATTTCCAGCCAGAACCCTTGTACGATCGACCCCTTCCCACCCAACCCACCCATTCTGTCTGTCTGCTTACCGGTCTAAAGCAACCGCAACCGATGCCTCGGTTCCGGCCCCTGCAGACCAATCTACTTCTTCTCTTTCTTTCGCTGGTTCCGACCTGCGTTGCCCTTCAGGCAGCGGACTCGGCAATCCACAAACTCATCCTTTACCTTTCAGACCCGGTGTCTAACCCCATCGTAGACACTGACTTTTCCTCCGACGCTTATCTTAAAAAGCTATGGGCAGTGCGCGCTCGACTCCACCTGCGTCATGGCTTGCTCGTCTCTGACACCCTCACTTCACCTGCGTTCGTAGTGCCTCAGAGCCTAAGGGGATCATGCTAGCATACGCACGCACATGACGCTCCTGTAGCAGGCCACAGAGGTGTTCGCGCAACACACCAGGCACTCCAACAAGTGGCATACTGGCCACACATGCAAATGGACGTGGCAGAATACATCAAAGGCTGCCTAGTATGCTGCCAATTTCAACCGACAAGACCACTCCATCGTGCACCCTTACAAAGAAGGGGCATTTCTTTCCCGTGGTCTGACCTCCAAATCGATTGGATGGGACCCCTGACTAAATCAACAAGGGGCAACAAATACATCCTAATGGTCACCTGTGCCTTCACTAAATGGGTGGAAGGACTTCCAGCCCCAAACGACACGGCACAGACAACAGCCTTTCTACTTATGAACCACGTGTTCTCCAGATTGCTTACCTTGTAAGGTCGATTCTGACCGTGGTACTCACTTCACCGCCGAGGTGATGGGACAACTGTGGCAAACCATGGGCGTGAAAGCAAAATTCCACGTCAGCCACCACCCCAGTCCTCAGGCCAAGTAGAAAGAGCAAACCGACGGTGATCGACATCCTAAAGAAATATGTCGCATCTAATCACCGAGACTGGGACGTCAAACTGCCCTTGGTCCTGATGGCTATCAGAGCCACGCCACACACGGCGACCGGAGTCTCCCCGTTTGAGCTCATGACCGGTAGGCAGATGACGCTTCCCCTACACTTACTGTATCAGCCAGGAGAGGCTAACATCGCTACGGCCTATACCACACACCAGTACATGGCTGATCTCCAAGCACACCTGAGAACCACCTTCGCCTTTGCCCAGGAAAAACTAGGCAAAAGTGTAGAAGGACGTAAGGCCTATTATGACCAAAAGTCATCTAGGGACGAGCTACAGGTGGGAGACAAAGTGTGGTACTACATGTTCAGTCAACTCACTGGACAAACAAAAGGTGGTACCAACCGACTGGCGAAATTCCTCCCGCGTTGGGGGACCGTACACCATTGTCAACAAACTATCCCGGTGGTGTATCAGATAAAGATCACCAAAGGGAGAAAGGAACCCACTCTCAAGTGGATACACAACCAGATAAAGTTGCACAAAACCCCATGGGATCTACAGGGGGCGTTCACGCTCCCAAGTAGTCTCAAACAGATCCCTTAAACTTGCAGTAACCACTAACAGTTAACCTCTAACTCTAATCTCCTAACACTTTTCATTTCCTTTTTCAGTGGTAACTGTGAGTAATTCAACAACTGTAACTAATAACTCCGGTATTTGCTGTCAATGAAACCATTGCTAAAAAGTTCTCTCTCTCTCACCAGGATGATGTGGACGATACTCCTTCTGATCACCAGCCTTATGGGCATGGGATCACCAGATCTTATAGAGCCGGACCAACAGCCGGGATCGTTTTAAAGGACCAACCCGGACTGTTGATCACAAACTGTCGCCTGCATACCCAAAGGGTTTTTGTCAGGTTAAACCCAAACGACGTGTATCGGAAGCACGTCCGAGCCACTCAGGGGCTCACCAGTTGGGCCGGCGCTAGCTGGACCACCTCTATTCTTAATCACGCTGAAACTGATATTTCCACATGCTTAACCAGCTTGAGAAATTCACAATTACTCAGGCTGAACTCACTGGCGCTAATCAAAGGTCTAAACGGTTTATAGGAGGACTTCTTGTTGCAGCGGCTGCTGTACCTTGTTTAACCTCGGGTTGTCCACAGTCAATACTGTTAGCATCTCCACGGTCAAGAGACATGTCTCAGAATTACAGGCTGAAATCCTGACATCAGAGCGCAGATCATCCAGCAACAACAGCAACTCCAAACAGTAGGGAAAACGTTGAAGGACACTGTGTTGGTGGTAAACACACACAGTGAAGCTCTAAACAAAACCCACCGAGCTGTAGAGTTACTTATGACCCTCTTCCAGGTTGACTACGTACAAGCACAAGTAGTCACCACACTAATGGATGACATGCTCCGAGACATAAGCTCTTCAGTGGACAGCTTAGCCATGGGCAGAATTCCACCCTACCTTATCCCTCTGTCACTAGTACAATCCCTCCTTGGAACCGCCACTAGAGATCTTGTAACCCCACTTCAGGCCCATTTAGCGTACACTTTAGGTAGTGCCGTGCCATTTCGTCAACCCAGAGTTCGGGAAATGGCTTTTATTCTAAATCTGCCTATCATTGAATCCCAGAACATCTATCGTCTTAAAGGCGTCATAAACGTCGGGTCCTGGCACGGAGACACGCACGCGTTAAAGTGCACACTCCTTCAGTAGTGGCATACCATGATGCCAATCCAGATTTGTACCTGGCCCCTAATTTACGCATGTGCACCTAACCAAGGACATACACTACCTATGTCCCAGTAAACCCTTTGTTCGGGACAACACCGGCGGGATCTGTGGCCTTAAGCCCATGAGCCCTCAAGCCAGATGTCCAACGACAATCACGGCTCGCCACCAAGTTACCGTCACTCAAGCAGAGATCATCGGTAACCGCTGGCTAGTAAACACCCCTCTTCCAGACGGAATGCTGTCTTTACGATCAGCACGACACCTCATCCCGTGTCAACTTGCCCGACCAAACTTTCTGGGTAGATGTACCCCAAAAGCGCAATTCTTCACATTGGGGCGTCGCCTTATACCACCTTGACACTGACCAATACGAGTGAAATAGAAATATCAGATTTCTTTTCAACCCATCCTCTCGAATTACACCCTGCTACACTCAATCAAATCCAGTTTGAAGGTAGCAGAACCATTGACATTGCACCCCTTGATAATGTGTTAAAGGAAATAGAGCAAAAACAACAAGCTCCTATCCAACCCATTATGTATGCCTGGTCAACTCCGACACTGTTCTTGCAGCCACAGTAGGAATAGGTTACTTCATGGCCATCATTATCACCATCGTGCTTCTAAAACGTCTCAACGTCTTCTAAAACGTCTCAAAAAACGCGTAAAACGTCTTAAAACCCGTTTAAACCGCTGTACTCAGGGCGTTGCACGAATGCACGATGTTTAATATAACCAATATATATACCTCATGTAACTTTTATGACTACCCTACCCCTAAAATGCATGCAATGTCCCTTTAAAGTTATTATCATTTAAGGTGTGTTCTTTTATTATCAACAATTTAATAAACTCTAAACCCATTTAAAATGAAATAACTCTCTTGTGCCTTTATTCCCATTAAGTCCATCTTTTAAATGATAAACTCAATCTACCTCCCTTAGCAGATGACTTAATGACGCCCAAGTAAAAACCCTTTTACTCTTAAATACACTCCCATTATTACACATGTTATAACGCCAAACTCTGTGTCTTTAACGTGTTACTTGCTTCCTGGTCCTGGTACTTCAAGGATGGAGTCGGCACAAGACATTGGAACCTGCCTTTCGCCGAAAGGGGACTGTAGTGTCTCTCGTACCAGGAGGAACCAACACCTCTTAGAGGACCACAGAATTTACAACTCCGAACTTTTAAAGACTCTTCCTTTTTGTTTATCCAGGCCAAGGACAGATAAGGAAAGTCAATTCACATCTTCTTGCTAATTCTCTCCAGATGCTCGATGTTGCTCTAAGAAAGTTCACGGAAAAGTGAAACTAAATTAACGACTTTGTTTTCAACACTTCAAAGAACCTGAAGGGGCTATCTGTTGGCCGACCAGACCCGGCACCAGAATTGACATTTAAATATACGATTTGTGTATTGAGATGTACCAGACCTGAGAAAGGAATGTCTCTTTGTTTCAGGACTCTACAAGTGATTGAACATTGCCCTCCTTTGGTTGGACAGAGTAATGACTCTGCTTCGAAACTAAGACAATTCTTCGTTCTGTTCCATTTCTGTGTATTAAAGGATTGTTCGTAACTATGCAAACCTCACCATTTTTCCTTTTCAGGATCCAGAGTGATAGCTATATAAAAGAATACTTTCTGCTTCATCCTTACAGCTGGCTGTGTAATAAAATGAATTGTTCTGTTTTCAGGTCAAGCAACGAATAATGTAATATGTGTTTAGTCTTTAAAGATTGGTAACGATATTCCCCATACAGATATGATACAATGCAGAAGCAATACGTTCTTAAAATGTGTTTAAGTTGTTTATTTGATGGGACAGAGAAAGTTTATTAAAAACTCCAAAACTTTCAGTAAACGCCCTCTTTCCCCAAACCGTGTGAAACACGCCTCTTTTCGGCCAGTAGAAAAGATGGTGCGCGCGGAAATTCTAGTTTAGCTTGCTTCTTCTTCATGTTAAACTCGTTTCTGTACTCTTCTCTTTTCGCAACGCGCTTTGCACACTCTTGTTCGCGTAATCTTGTCTACTTTTCTACTAAGTTTTTGTATTTATCGCCCGTAACTTTTAAGCTTGAAACCACGTAACACAGTCCTGTGTTAAGTGACTTTATTTTGACTCAACGCATTTGATATTTTGTTTTGAAAACTTTTACGGAACTACGTAACCACGCGACGGAAGTGGAAATTTTGTAGTTCTTTAAGTTAAAACGAGTCCGCTAAACAAACAGCCCTCGTTAATCAAGAAAAGACCAGTTTAAGCTTCTTCAACGAACACTTTTTGTTAAAGACTTTATTCTCAACTGCGGGTAAAGTCCACTTTACCCTCGAGGACAATCACAGGGCGCCGCTTTGTTGCTAAGGCGCCGCCTTACCAGCTCAACCCGTGCACCGGTGGCGCCTCTCTACGGCCGGAAGCCAGCGCGACCCGGGAATTTCAAGCATCCTTTGGACTTTTCGGAACCGCACGCTGGTACCTTTCCACCACATCAGAGTGAGTGAACACTGGGCACAAGCTTGGCGTTATAAAAACCTGTGTGATTAAGTCCAACCGCACATCTTTTCCCTTTTTACGATCTCCAAACAGCCGTCAATAGTCCCTTTTAGCTAAGCCATTTAACTTTCTTCTCTCTCCGTAAGAACTCCGAGTAATTAATAAAATTCAAAGGAATTAAACTTTCTGTTCCATCAAAGCCATCATAATGTTATAACCTTAACCTGTTAACTGTTAATTTTATGTTCATTCATCATTTATTTTCATCATTCTCATCCTTTGTCAATAATCTTGTTTTATTTTATGTCATTATTATTCATATATTTAATTTTTAATAAAACCCATAAAGACATCCTTGTTTCATGTTTACGTAGATTTGGTCTGAAAACGAGTTAGAATTCATTCCTTCAGTATTGAGACTTATCAAACATAATCAGTTTCCTTAGAACTGCTAAAACTAAGGTGGTGCCCGAAAGAAATTAATATTTTCATAAACAAAATATTAATTATTAATTTTCATAATTCATATTCATATTAATTATTCATCAACGAGACCATATTCACTACATAGGTCAACAAACAAATGACCAGAAAATGGATTGTTATGGGCTAGAGATAAGATTTGTTTTCGATGCACGGCACCGAACAACAATCTGGGTCACACTCCGCCAATCATCCCAGCAGAAAAATGCCTTGATAACCATTTTATGAGAATATGGTCACTCAAAAAGTAACCCGAGAAACATTTATATTTTCATCACTCACAATTTGTTTAAACAGCGTTGACAAAGTATTGTCTCTCTTTTGTTCTTTAACTAAATCCAGCCCTGACATAGTGACAGGTTCAGTGTCAATAATAGAGTCAACTGATGTGATTTTTTCTTTGTTTTCACACAACGAACCGTCATTAAAGAAAGCCCATTCAGAAATTTTTCACTTAAGTCAAAATCATCATTAATTAACTCACTTCAGCGCTCTGAAGCAGCGCGTGTAACAGCACAAGAAGTAAACACATCAGGATAGTTTTAGCAAGTTTATCTGGACTGTGGCTGACAATAGGTACAGGTGTCAACTCTGGTGTAATCAGCACTTTACCTCCTGCCAAATCGTTCCTCATTATAACAGAAACTACATAATTTGGCAAACCAGGCGCACCCCAACGGCAGCGTCCCCTCACCATAAGTCTGACTGTAGAACAATTTTATGCAAAGGAACACCGATGTGTTGAAGGTTAAAACCGCACAGGGACCTTAGAACCTATAGCGGTTTCGTTACTCAGCGGTAAAACCCCTTCAAGGATAAAAGACTGAGAGTGTCCTCAATATTTTCACAGGGATTTTACGACTATGTCCAGACAAAGAAACAAAACCATCCATTACAAAAGGCTTAAAGTCAGTGTAATCACAAGCTTCAGAAGGCAAATGCGACTCCTTACCCTGACTCTTGATCAAAACTATGGGTTTAACGTTCTTGTTCTTCAGCACTTGACAGTGAGCGATTATATGACCCCTCAGTCTACAATAGAAACAAGTGACATCATTAGCTTTTGTTTCCACATTACCAGACATAATTTTCGTCACATGCTCAGAGGGCATATATTGGAGCTCCTTTTCCTTTAAAGCAAGGCGCTCTAATTCAACTTCTAGCTCTTTTAATCTAACTGCTTCATCTGCCGTACTACTAGAGTAAGATGTTTTAGGACCTTTAGGTTTGTTGTGTATCAGTGTCAACGTCCCACGCTCTACCAAAGCATTATAAAGTTGAGTCTTTACCGTAGCTTTCTTAGCTTGCTTTGTGACCACAATGTCATCATGTTCAGCAACTAGCAAGAGATCATCTTTTGACACCGATCCAAAACCTCCAAAGTGGGAGCAGAAACAAACTCATCCAGGTTATACTCCATGTTTTAACCCAGAATCAGGCCAGCCACAAGACAAAAGGCTAACACACAACAAACAAAGCTACTCACAAAAAATACACACCTGCCAGTCCTACCTGAATTACTCAATTAACTCACAAGACAGAAAGTCTACTTTAATGAGCCCCAAATATGTTACGATCCCCGCTAAACAAAAGGGACCTGAACATAAAGTCAAACCACACAAAGTATAAGGCAACACAAATCAACAATTTATTAATTAAACAGAGGGTTTGGGACAAACCAAAAAGCCATACACAATTAAAGCTCCAACTGTCTATTTAAAATAAGAATCAAGGGAGAACAAAAAGGCGGTGATGGGTCGGACAAAATGAACAAAAGAGGGCAACAAGCCAAGTCAGCCCGCCATTGGACCGTCGTGCCGACTTAACTCATCTGTCCCTGCCTAACCAATCCTAACCCTTAAAGTAAAACAACAAACCGTTAAAACAGGACCACCTCGCCCATCACCTAAAAGAACTAACTGAAAACATAAAAGAGGAGCTGAACGTCTAAGCTGCCCCTGGCATCGACAGCAGCACAACCAGGAGGAGCTTAGCCGGAAACACAGAGCGAAGCAGAGAGCGAGAAGCCGGCCTCAACATCCTCCTTATAAAGGGTAGCAGCCAATCAGGAGCCCAGACCAGACACACCCCACTCCTCCTGCAGGTGGAACACACAGACATTTACATGCATTTGTAACAGAGTCCTTTGTGCTCAAGTCCGAGGCAAGTCTCAAGTCCTTGTGTTTGAGAATAAAGGAGTCCAAGTTTGAGTCAGAGCAATAAAAAATTAAGTCCAAGTCCGAGTCGAGGCACAAAACTGATCTTGAAGACTACTCCATCTCTGCCCACAACACCAATGCCCTGCACAAGAAGGGCCAGAGTCGCCTCCTCCTTCATCCAAGTCATCCCAATCTAAAAATGTAATTATATAAAATATCAAAACAATCCATCAATATGGCTTACAAGCAAATTGAATCACAGAAATGGCTGTAATTGAGCTGGTTGAAAAAATAACATCTACAATAAAAAATAAAAATCCCATAAATGGAATTTTCATAGACTTGAAGAAAGCCTTCGACACCATTGATCACAAAAGTTCTGTTAAGAAAACCTGAAAGATATGGCATCAGGGCATTGTATAAAGATGGATTGGTGACATTTTATTCTAAATAAAAGAGATTATTTTCACCCAACAAACAAGCTGCTCATAAACTCTTACTGAAATGTAATCACTTAGTCAAATTTAAAATAGCAAAAATAATGTTTAAAATAAGACAGAACCTGTTTTAGATGAACTCTGCTCCTGACGAACACTCGTGTTCAGTAAACTCAGATCACAACCAACGTCAAACAGACATGTCTGTCTGTTCAGAAAGTTAAACTGTGGAATAGTCTAGAACTAATACATCTATAAATAGCTTCAAGAAATGACTTAAAAGAAACAGATCTCACAATTTAAAGTTCTTTGTTCTTTCTTTAAATATGTTAAAATAATTCAGTGTTAGTTGTTTTTGTGTTATATTTGTGAAAAATAAACTAGTAAGCTATGATGCAGGAAGGGGCTTCTTAGAATGAAGCATTTGTAGTTGGTGTAGAACCTAATTTAACCTAATATGCTTGGACTAGAGTAACCAGAGCACCAGTACACAGACTCACGCTCTGGAATGGGCTTGAGTCTTTTCCCCTCCCTCCATATGTGTTCCCTGAACTTAGATGAGCATTGAGCTGGCTCACGATGGCTTACTGACTCTAACAATGCAAAAACCAATGTGCGGTTGAAGATTTCCTGGTGGCATCTCTCACTCTCCTCAAGCTGCAGCTGGATCTTGATGTACTCAGTGTCACCAGCACCAGGTTCTTGTCATAGTTCTTCTCCAGTGCATCCAGTGTGCCCAACATGGCTGTTATCTGAAATAAACATGTAAATGATCAAATGGCCATTGCCAATTTAATTGAATCAAACCCTTAATTACTGCGTGACAGCTGGCGTATACTTACCTCTACATGCAAAGACTTGAAGACATTGGTGCAGATTTTGATTGAAAGCTGCAGGTCTTGAATCAAGGCCTCCAATTGTTTAATCTCCATCTTGATCCCCTCTAAGTCTGCTTCATTGTAGGCGTCTGGGAGCTTATCTAGTTCCTCAATTTTACCATCTTCACTATCTTGTCTGCATATGATTTTGGTCTAATACTCTTCAAGCTGAAATGTGTCATAAAATACTGCAAAATGCTCTCTATACAGGCTTACAAAATATGTGCATACCTTCCCCATTTCAAGCTCCAATCTGTAGGAGATCTCCGCCGTTTCCTCGACCACCACCAGGTCTTTGATGGGAAAGGTAGAACTGGGAAGGAATGCATCACAGGTACAACTTCCACTACTTCCTGTCTCATTCCTCCTAGCCCCCTCACTCCACATGCATACACACTAAGGGCGCATATGGGCACATGAAAATATGAGCACATTAAATTACAGGTGCTGGTCATATAATTATCATCAAAATGTTGATTTATTTCACTAATTCCATTCAAAAAGTGAAACTTGTATATTATATTTATTCATTAAACACTTTTCTTTAACCAAGGAAAATCCCAAATTCAGTATCTCAGAAAATTTAAAAATTGTGAAAAGGTTCAATATTGAAGAGCCCTAGTGCCACACTCTAATAAGCTAATAAACCCAAAAAAAGTGAACAAGCAATAGGGATAACCACACCTGGAGAGGATTGTGACACAAAACCCATTCAAAAACGTGAGGGAGATTCAGAAAGAGTGGACTGCAGCTGGAGTCAGTGCTTCAAGAACCACTGCGCACAGGCGTATTCAAGACATGGGTTTCAGCCTTTCCTTGTGTCAAGCCACTCTTGAACAACAGACAGCTTCAGAAGCATCTCGCCTGGGACTGCTGCTGAGTGGTCCAAAGTTATGTTCTCTGGAAAGTAAATTTTGCATTTCCTTTGGAAATCAGGGTCCCAGAGTCTGGAGGAAGAGAGGAGAGACACACAATCCACGTTGCTTGAGGTCCAGTGTAAAGTTTCCACAGTCAGTGATGCTTTGGAGCCATGTCATCTGCTGGTGTTGGTCCACTGTGTTTTCTGAGGTACAAGGTCAAGCAGCCGTATTCCAGGAGGTTTTAGAGCACTTCATGCTTCTGGCTGCTGACCAACTTTTTGAGATGCAGATTTCTCGGCACCTGCACCAAGTGCCAAAGCAACCAGTACCTGGTTTAAGGACCATGGTATCCCTGTTCTAACTTGGCCAGCAAACTCGCCTCACCTTAACCCCAGAGAGAAGGGTATTGTGAAAAGGATGAGGCAATATGCAGAAGAGCTGAAGGCCACTATCAGAGCAACCTAAACAGTGCCACAGACTGATCGACTCCATGCCACGCCGCATTGCTGCAGTAATTCAGGCAAAAAGAGCCCTAACTAAGTATTGAGTGCTATACATGATCATACTTTTCAGTTGGCCAAGATTTCTAAACATCTTTCCTTTGTATTGGTCATAAGTAATATTCAAATTTTCTGAATTTGGGATTTTATTATAATCATCAACATTTAAATTAATACACTTTTGAAATATATCAGTCTGTGTGTAATGAATAATATACAAGTTCCACTTTTTAATGGAATTAGTAAAATAAATCAACTTTTTAATGATTTTCTAAATTATATGACCAGCATCTGTATAAACTGTGTTATCCCAAAAATAAAGCTTTGAGAAAGAGAAACCACGGAACCAGCGTTTTGTCTCTTTTCTCTCTCTCCCTCTGATCAGAGCCTTAGAGGCATGCTTTATCATCGGTAACCCTTCAGAGTCTAGAACTGACATAGCGGAGCAGGTTACAGACCATATTGTGAAAATGATATCGTTAGTTTAGTAGTCAGCGGAGCTGGTCAGAAACTGATTAAGTCAAGTGGAGCTGGCTGTATATATATCCACTAGCGAGAGAAAAAGCAGCAGAGCACAGAGCAGTCCCACCAGAGACAGAGGGAAAGGAGTTCTCTTCACACATTAGTTTTGTCCAGTCTTTTCACTAGAACAAATGTTAAGAGGCAAACGAGGTTAGTTTGGCTAAAAGAGTCAACAGGTTTGTTAAAAGAGGCTGGGAGAGTAGCAGAGGCGGTGCAGCCTGGTGCTGGAGGTCTTACCTCGGGCCAGGCTCCAGCTCTGAGTCCTTCATTGGCCCAGGGGCACAAACACAATCATTGTTGTGTGCAATAATCTTCAGTCTCGGGCTTCTCGACAAGCCTCATAGACAGATGCAAAGCCAGGAAAGCCTTCATTTCAGATACACATATAATGTACCGCTTAAAAAACCTGGACTGTGGCTTCAGCTGTTTTGAGGATAAAACCCGATGAGCATAACGGTTAGTCTTTAATTGTAACAAGGTTCCAAAAATTGTGTGTGCCAGTGAGTTCATCAAAAGGCTTTATCCACTCCTGATGAACTTCCAGTCCTCATCTTCAGTGATAGGCCCATAGCTATAATCTCTTCCTCGGCCTCTCCTGGGCCTCCGCCTCTCACCCACATTTCTCTTCTCCCAAACCTGACTCTTCTCCTCTCCGTCCTCCTGTGTTAGAAACAGAAACAGCAGCACGGCCGGAAAAACCCTCAGCTCCACTGGCACCTTCACTCTGGCTGCTATCCTCACTCTCCCTTATTTCATAACAATAACAAGAATAATACAGTTTATTTATATAGCACATTTCAAATGACAAGCATAGACTCAATATAACTAAGACTTACTTGTCAGAAAGTAAAAGTTCTCCCCTGGAGTCAGAGTCTGCAGCAGGCGGCTGTGGCTTGGCGCTCATGTTCTCGTCTCACAATTTCTACTCTCACCATAGAGCTCTTACCAACTGCATTCTCCCCACCTGCCACAACGTGTCAAAGGCTTATGTACTAAATCTGAAAATTAAAATGAGCTAAACACATCTTATCTTAATTTTACACCTGACCTATTCAAAAACACAAAGGTGAGGACGAAGACCCAAGTAATGCTGTAGAGGAAGAAACTGTGTCAGACTCTGAACAAGATGATTCAAATGACCAGGAATAACTCTTGCTTTGACATCGGCCTATGGTCTTGTGCGGATTTTATGAATGGACTTTTTACTTGAGTATTTAGGAATGTATTTTTGTAAACTTTCATATTATTTTATAATAATAATAATAATAATAACCCAGCTTTAACCCAGAAAGTTGAAGTAGACTCTAAACTAGTAATAAACCTGGTAAACGTTGCTAATGAAAGCAATATATTCTGTGTTATAATTGTCAATAGATCCAGTGCATTGCTAATAAGAATCCCAGCAGGATCCAGCTCTCTACTTCTAATGACACTGAGAGCTATGAGCTCATTGACTTTGAGAACTTGGACCCTCCCAGTGGAGTTGCTTTTTGTTGTCCAACTATTAACCCTACATACTGTAGGTTACATACATAGTTTTACATAGTTTAGGTCTGTAATAAAAAATCTGCCAGACCAGATGGCTCCTAGATCCTGCCATCTTACTGAGGACTTCTGCTTCCAAACTGACTGCTGCTTGGTGCTCAACTTTATCAACAATCATTATCGCGCTTCACTGTCCCGCTCTGTGGAAGAAATCTGTAATCATCCCTGTACCCTAAGTATTTTGTCCTGCTGTTCACAACTTAAGGCCAGTAGCTTTGACATCTGTTGTAATGAAATGTTTTGAAAAGATCATTGTGGACATGCTAAAGATCCCCTGCAACTTGCTCATTTACAAAATGAGTATAAAACACTTATGTGTTGACTTTTATTCGGCAGTACAACCACAGCTACTGGTCCAGAAATTGACCGATTTGCATGTTAATCATTTTATTATTCAATGGTTCTCTCGGCTCTCTACGGTCAAATAGTCTAACACAGGTGTCCCACAGGAATGTGTGAGTTCTCCTTTCCTTTTTTCACTCTACACAAATAAATGCAGGAGCCGTCTGTGCAACAATCCAGTTCTCTGATGATACAGTGATCTTAAGCCTACTGTATAAAGAGGACTGGTCCTCTGTGGTACATGCATGAGATCCACCATTTAAAGAACTGGTGTGACCACTTCCTTTTTTAATGTTAAAAAGACAAAGGAGATGTGTTATAAGAATTTTCTATGTCCTTATATTTATCCAGAGAGACACGGAGACAGATTATAATTTAACAAGCAATGGCCAGGTTTTAATCCTTGCAAGGAGAAGCAAAGCAGACACACACATATGGAAGATTATTTGTGTCATCAGACTTTGAATTTTAAATACCTGTGAATTTCTAACTCTGATTTTTTTTTATCACTGAAAACATACGTTTGAATATTTTTGTCTTTGAATTTTAATGACTGAATTTCAAAGTTAGAAATTTCAATAGATATTATCCAAAGTTTCAAAATTCAACATAAAAAATTTGCCGTGTAAATATTAAATAGATATGTTTTCGACCACTCAAATTCAACCGTCGAAATTCACAGTGTAAAATACGCAGTAAAGAAGTTCATGGAACATCCGAGTACCGAGGAATTGCAATCGATATTGTGTGAGTCGATCTATCCTCTAGCCAATCACGCAGCGAGGACCTGGTCACGTTGGTAAACACAGCAATACAGCGCAACACTGAGGTAAGTTCATCTTCGATATCAAAGTTTATATAGGCTAGCATGCAATATCTGACGTTTTTAAAAACATATGTTACTTCTAATAAATGTTATAAAGCTCAAGCACACTAAAGAGACTAGTAGTTAAGTAATCACTAGGGGACAATAGCAGCTATGGAGGATGACCATGGTAATAACCTACAACAAACATGGCGGGACCTGCAACTGATGCACCAAGGGTGCTAAGTTAGATACTGTTTTACTCCTGTTCTGTTGTATTTCTACTGAAGGTCTGTCACATATAGTAGCGATAAACATTTTTGTTATTTCAGAATAACCAAGTTGAAATTGTCCAGTCAGTCAGGCGTTTGCTGGATTTATTGACTGAAAGGCAGCCAAGTACAGCGGCGTTGAAGCTATCGCAAGGTGTAGTACACACTTGTGCTTTATATTTTGAAGTCTGACCATACTAAATGTTTTATCGCTGGATAGGAGGGACCATTCTACTGGACCATCGCTTCAAATGGAAATGACAAGGTAAGAACTAATATGGCATATGCCTGCGGTGTGTTTAATTTTTTTTAGCGCATTTCCACTGGGATAGGATCGTGCGGTTTGGGCTAATGTGCTGGTCCCTCAATACGGCCGGGAGAAGAGGCCAAAAACCAAAGCTAGTTTACTAGCATAAACTTTCAGCTTTTTCTGTTAGTGTAGTACTGCTTTCTTTTCACAGATCAAACTGCAGTCATTAAAGTGTCATATGTTAAACCAATTTGATATAAACCATTTAAAAGTTTGTAAAGAGAATGTCCTAAAGTACAGAATGGGGCTACTGGAGGCATGGTCATAATACATTTTCATTGGAGAAATTGGCATTATCCACAAACTATTACAAATTAAGATGGTTTTGGCAAATGACAACCACTCTGCTACTTGTAGGTAATGTCAGAGCCTGGTTTGAACACATTAATGAATGTACCTCACATAGTATGTTTATTTAATGAGCAAATTAGTATACAGTTAGCAAATTCAAGTTAGTAAAATTCTTAATTTATAGGTTTTAATGTAAGTACTTACGGCTATGTTGTAAATAGTTTTTCATTGTCTGTTCAGAATTCTATCCCTCACCACAAATGCTAATTTCTTCTAAAAACATTTTAAATATGTTTACACACGGTCCTGGCTTAAAACCAGTATAAACTGGTCTCAGGAATCTCCTAACAAGCTGACTGCATGTTTTTCCCCAACCACCTGTACTGCAACACTCCAGTGGAAATTTGCCTACCTAATAAAAAAAAACCTTAAACTTGTATTTAAATTTTTAATCAAAACTTTTCACCATAGAACATTTCCAGGCATTTTTACTAAAGGCCGGGGGAAGAATCGCTTTCCAGCAACAAATGTTATCCCAGCCAAAAAAAATCAAGGCACTCGAGGTGTCTTTCTATTTGCTACCAAAGCAGTGTGAAAAAAACTCCAAGTGAGCTTGAGAAAGTGACCCATATGCAGGCTGGGTTGGGTCCAAGGACTGCTCATCTTGATGAAAGCATGACACATGTTGTAACTCCCTCTCCAGTTAACAGATACGGACACAAGGCGTTCTTCTCTACAGGCATTTATTAGTCAGATTATGTCATCCTCGATGCCATCAAACATGCCATGAGAACTAAAATGAAACATAAAGTCACATAAGTTACAGAAATAATAATATTCTCACAAAGAATAGCACATTATTAAACAAACAACACAACGCCAGAAAGACTGTTAATAAACCGTCACAGTTATACTTTACATTTACTTGAACACATAATTTAAAAATAAAATAAATACAGATAAATATAAATATATTATGATATATTTAAACGTGGTATTATATTAAATTAAACCTATTCTTTTATGGAACATAAATTATGCAACTGTCTCTGCTGGCAGCTACACTCCCACCAAATCACTGGTGATTTCTTATTAACTTAATAAACATAAGATTCTAACTTAAATCATAAGACTTGGTTTAAGTGAGGTAGCAACAACCAAGACTGCTTTATTCAGCTTCAATCAGGGTTACAGTCTTGTGAATAGGCCGTTCTAGGTAAGTCTGCTTTGTGAGCCTCTTTCCTTTGTCATCCAGTGCTGATTCACTGATCAGCAATCGCAGCTTTCTCACCGTCCATCTTCACCATGATACACTTCAGTGACCTTGGCGAGTTTCCACTCATTTCGTGGTGCATTGTCATCTTGCACGATCACAATATCGTTGACCTGCGCATTTCTGTGTGTTTTTGCCATTTCTGTCCCTCTTGAAGATTTAACATGTACTCCTTTTTCCACCTAGACCAAAACTCATTGGGTAAGTGCTGAACTTTATGCCATCTTTTGCGAAGATAAAGGTCTTCCCTCACAAAGTCTCCAGGTGGTGGCAAGACTATGGAAGACTTCATCGTCAAAATGTGATTGGGCATAAGAGGCTGTGGCCCAGCTGGAACACTCAGCAAATGCTTTCCGACTATAACGACGGTGCTACAAAGCCAAGAGGGTCATAGACAGGCACGGTTTATAACACTCCTCTTCTAGAAAGGTTGTTCACTCACCACTATTCTGAATCTGAACTGATCTGAGGTAATGCACCAGTTAACACCTAGAGCTCTCTCCATTTGGTACTCTCCCAAGGCTAGGTCTTGATGTATTACTGTTTGAGCACACTCTTCTTTGGGGATTGATTCTAGCACCTCCTGGCTGTTAGAAACAAATTTGTAGATGCGTAGCTTGCCATCGCTACAAAGCTGTCTTGCTTCACAGACTAGCTGTTTCGCTTCTTCTTTCGTTGACACACTAGTCAGCCCATCATCCACATAAAAATTTCGTTCAATGAAGCGGATGGATGCTTCACTGAAACGACCTTGCCCTTGTGCAGCAATGTGTTTGAGGCCATAGTTTGCACAGCCAGGAGACGAGGCTGCACCAAACAAATGCAAGTGGTAGTCCCCATTCTCCCACCAGAGAAACCTTAGATAGTCTTGGTCTTCTGCTCTTACGTGAAATTGGTAAAACATACGTTCTATGTCGCACATTATTCCTACTGGACCCTTGCGGAAAAGACAGAGAACACCTACCAATGTATTGGTCAGCTCTGGCCCCTTAAGCAGATGATCGTTCAATGACACGCCTTGAAACTTTGCTGAGCAGTCAAACACAATGCGTATCTTGCCAGGTTTTGTGGGTGATACACCCGTGATGAGGATGTACCAAACAGGGCTCTTGTTGATTTCTTCTTCAGGAACTTTCTCAGCATTTCCACGCGTCATTGTTTAGTTCATGAATATTAAGTAGTCCTTGTGGTACTGTTTATACTTCTCAAATCTCCTCCTCAAACATTTAAGGTGATGAACAGCACATTTCCTGTTGTCTGGCAGACTCGGCCTGTCTTCTTTAAATGGCAAAGGCATTTCACAGTGCCCATCAGGCTTGATCTTAATTCCTTCCTCCAATATTGAAATGAAGGAAAGATCTTCTTGCAAGAAGTGAGCATCCTCCACGCTTTTTCATTAAAGTCTGACTCAATATCTTTATGTTGACGGCTATTTGAAGATTGTAAAAGGGGAAAGACGTGCTGTTGGACTTATATGGCCCTTATATCTTTTATAAGCAAACCAATGTGGAATGGGCACGCCCCTTGATTTGCAGACTTGAAGGTAAAACCAAATAAAAGTTATAGTTGTCAAATAATAATTAAGCCTACTATTAAAATTTTGTTGTACTGGGGATACTGCTATTGGACTTGGGGTTACACGTTTTTCTTCTCAACTTGCATGGAAAAATTAAAGTTTGGATTTCACATTCATTTTGGTATGTATTTTATGCATATATGTCCATGCTGTTTGCTATACAATTAAATTATAATGCATTGCTATTATGAAACATTTAATAAAAATGAATCGTCAAGGATTTAAGAATTTACAGTTCACAAATATTGAAACATCCGTACAAATTTAGAAAACCAATTGCTTTCTAACATAATTTTTCACAGCAAATAGCAGTGTCACTCGGCTTTTGATGGAGAACCGCCGCACTTTCTTGTTGAAAGTGACCTGTTCCTTGTGGCAGGGAGAATGATGGGTCACTCCTTTCTCCATGGAGGCCATGCCTTTCAGGACTTAGTCCAGCTTTTGTGCATGTCCTACTTGGTGGCAGTCCTGAAACATCAACTGTCACTGTAGAGGATTGTCCGGACCTCGACATTCGTGACACAATCAAGCTTGTATGTTTCTTCCATATCTCTTAGTTTGAAGATGGAAAAAGTGTTAAATCCAAAGCATCTGGACAAGGTTCACTTTCAAACCTACGTCCAGATGCTTTGGCTTTAACCCTTTTTTCTTCTAGATGGCCTGGTTGACTGAGACTCTTAACAGACATGTCTTAGTTAGATTTTTCTATATTTTCTTTTTAAATATATATATATATAGTTGGAAGGAGAATCCAACCTGTCAGAAAAGGAAAAGCAGCAGATACAGGAGTTGGCCTATGCATGGGACCTTCCTTTACTGAACAAAAGTAACCGAAGGTGGTTTGAAAACGAAACTACATACATTTCACAACTCTCCACTACAATTATTATGCTTGTCTTTTATTCCTTATTATTGTTATTAGGTGTTTGGACGAGTCGTAAGACAGATTAAGCAACTGCGCAGAGGACTAAAAGAAGCACCATTGTGGACTTTGCTTACTCAAAGACCAGACACAGCAGCTATCCTTTTTCCAAAAGAGGGGCAGAGAACATCTGTCCAGAGGTAATTTTGCTTTCTTATGGTCTTACTTGAAGATAAAGTTGAAGCAAAGGCGTTTGGACTGGAATGATAATGCTATATCCTTCTCCAGTGCTGTCAGGTGGTTTCGCACTGGCCACTGTGACCTTGCATCTAACTTTGATAGCTTTGTTTACAGACAACTTGTTTCTTATTCACTTCAATTTTATTAATCCCCAAGGAGTAAATCAGTTATTTGGTATCTTCAAATTAGTTGATTCAAACTTCTTCTGTCCTAGACTGATTGTAGATGTAGTGTCTCTCGTACCAGGAGGAACCAACACCCTTCAGAGTCATGAATAATTTACAACCCTGAACTTTTAAAGACTCTTCCCTTTTGGTCATTCAGACTGAGGAGGTTTGATTAGCAGCACCTTGCTAATCTGGCCCAGATGTTCGTATGTTGTGTTAAAGAGACAAACCACGAGGAGGAAACAATATTTACAGCTTTATTTTTCAGTACTTCAAAGGACAACTAGGTACTATCTCTGGGCAAACCAGACTTTGTGGTACCTCTCTTGACAACGCTAATCTTTTGATATATAGCCCACTATGAGCCTGTCTTGATAATTGCCCACGGACTGTGCCCCTTTGTTCAGGATTCTCAAAATGACCGAACAGTGCGTTCTGCTGGACAAACAGGGAAACAACGCTGCCTCGGAACCCCAGCCAAAGTGATTACTCTAAAATGTAACCGTGTATTAAAGATTGTTCGTAACTATGCAAACCTCACCATTTTCCCTTAACAGGATCCAACAGGACAAGAAACATAACGATGTTACTCTGTTTTACTTTGCATAAGTGTGTTGTACAATAAAAACTAATTATTAATTTGTTTTCAGAAAATGACAAAGAATATATATGTGTTTGATATCTAAATGTTCGTAAGGACATTTCCCATACAGATATGATACAACGCAGAATCAATATGGTTTATGACTGTGTTTTAAAATACTTTATTTGATGGAGCAAGAAAGTATTAAAAACTCCAAAACTTTCAGTAAACGCCCCCTTTCCCCAAGCGTGTGTAAACACGCCCTTTTTCGTCTCTTACAAAAGAGTCGGCAAAGCGGAAATCGCTCTCTCAAGTTCCCTCTCAAGCCTCTTAAGCTCTCTTGAAGCTTCCTCTTGAATCCTCTCTTACAAACTCGTTTCTGTACTCTTCTCTTTTCGCAACGCTTTGCACACTCTTGTTCGCGTAATCTTGTCTACTTTTCTACTAAGTTTTTGTATTTATCGCTTCGTAACTTTTAAGCTTGAAACCACGTAACACAGTCCTGTGTTAAGTGACTTTATTTTGAAGATCCAACACATTCGATTTTTGTTTGAAACTTTTCAGCGGGACTACGTAATCCACGCGACAGAAGTGGATATTTTGTAGTCTTTGTTCGTGAAACAGACCGCTAAACAGACAGCGCTCGTTAAGCACAAGAAAGACGACTCTTTCAGTGATACGTCAGTTTTAAAGACTTTATTCTCAACTGCTGGTAAAGTCTACTTTACCCTCAAGGACAATCACAGGAAGCAGCTTTGTTGCTGAGGCGCCGCTTAAACCAGCTCAACGCGTGGACTCGTGTCGCCTTCTGTTGCGGAAATCAGCCGCGACCCGGGAATCTCGAAGCCTACCTTTGGGACTGATCGGAACCGCACTGCTGGTACTGACCCCTCCGGATAAAGAGTGAGTGAACACGAGACACAAGAGAAAAGCTTGGCGTTATAAAACCTGTGTGATTAAGTCCAACAGCATATCTTCCCTTTTACAATCTTCAAATAGCCGTCAATAGTCCCTTTTAGCTAAGCCATTTAAACTTCCCCCTTTTCTCTCCGTAAGAACTCCGAGTAATTAATAAAATTCAACAGAATTAAACTCATCTTGTTCCATCAAAGGTATAACCATTGTGCCATCGTCAATCAATGTTTTATGTTCATTATTCTCATCCTTTGTCAATAATCTTGTTTTATTTTATTTTATTATTCATATTTTAACCTGCATAATCTTTAATAAAACCCCATAAAGACATTTCTTGTTTCATTGTTTAATTAAGATTTGTGTCAAAAAAAACTTCCTTCCTTCAAGATTGAGACTTATCAAACATAATCAGTTTCCTTAGAACTGTTAAAACTAAGGTGGTGCCCGAAAGAAATTAATATTTTCATAAACAAAATATTAATTATTAATTTTCATAATTCATATTCATATTAATTATTCATCAACGAGACCATATTCACTACATAGAGCAGTCGATCCGTCCTGCTGATTAGATTCTCAGATGTCCACTGGTTTCTTTGTTGTTCATAAGCTGAAAACAAGGGATGGTCTAAGTTGTTCAGTAACCACTGATCTAAAAGCATTAGGTGTCTGTTCCTGAAAACAGTTCTACTGATGAAGTCACGGGCAGTATCTGGTACAGCTGTTGGTTGAATATAAACCGTAATCCTACGATGACATGCGACTCTCTCGGTATACAACCATCTCAGTCTCACTGCTACAGCTCCACACACTTGTAGCTAATTCTGTGGCAGTAATGCGATCCACTGTCGGGATCTTCTTTAGAGCAACTCAGAAATTAAGCCCTTTCCCATGTAGGTAGTTATGGTACTTTAATGTGTATACATGTATATTTTATTGTTACCAATTAATTGTGGTTGCAGAAATAACTGCAATTGGCGGCTGGATGTTTTTTCATGTGGCCTTTTGTTGACGCAGATTCTTCTGCAGCGAATCACTTGGCCACAAGCAGATGAAGATGATGATGATGACGACTGGTCAGCAGACATAAAGTTCGCATATCGGGCTATCTCCAAGAGTTCATCACTGGAGGTGAAACTAAGAAATATTTGTATTCCATAATATTTATGGAAATAAAACATTTTAAAATCTGTTTAATTCACTCTTTAGCAACGCCAACTGAACTGCAAAATCTAGTAAAATTCTGGACAGGCTGGGAGGTCTTGCCAACAAGTTTGTCTGTAGAGGTAGTAACTGGAAACTACATCACAGCCTCAACCTGCTTTGAGATTCTGCATTCCATCTCACTACAAGGACTATACTTCATTCAAGAGAGACTTGCTTGTTTCCATTTCTTCATGCCACACAGGATTTGGTCTAGTGTGAACATAGTATGATGTTTTATAATGCTGTTTGCTGTTCAAATTACCACTGTAGCACTTGACAGTTGTGCTTCCATAGTTCAATGTTTTACATTGGTTTAGTTCAGAGTTCAGTGCCCCACATAAACACTTCTTAATTTTAAGCTACTGGTTTTGGCCTGACATAAACCAAGAGGCAGTATTGAATTAGTTTTCAGGACTGAGAACGGGACAGAGTTTTCCCCCAGGACTCCTGCACAGCTCACTGTCCACACTGTGATCGTCACCAGTTCTTGTCGCTCCTGCAAGGTCAGGGTTCACAGCATTCAAGATGAACACAACCTGCAGCATTAAAATGAGTTTATTTTCTTTAAGACAACGTACAATGTTCATTAAGCCGGAGCAGAAATGCTTGTACCAGTTTATAGTTTAACTGCTAATTTCCATCTGTAGTCCTTTATTGTACTGATATTTTAAAGAGACAACTCCTCAGATTTATTTACACATAATGATGTATATTTTGTCTCAGATATCAAACATTCACCAGCTTTCCCACATGTTTAAATCTATCTGGAGTTCACTGCTCATTGCCCACACTGGTATCAAGGTCTGATGGAGAGCCACACCACTGGAGCGTGGCTCGTAATAATTTGTACTGTTTGGATCGATGTTCAAGCACACAAAACAGAACATAACCTTACATCTGTCACATGTGTTTACAGCCCTATGTGTTATGCTCCGGCAGTTTACCACATGTGGGACAGGCCCGTATGGGGGAGAGGCCAGTGACCTTTTCAAACTTGATAACAGGACCGGTTTTCATCATTTGTAATGGCACATTATCCGTGTGTAATTATTATTATTTATTTATGTTATATTAAATTCGTTTTAAATATGTATTGTTTTCCTGTTGTAGCATCCATTAATGAGTTTTCTTTAAAGTGGGCAACAGGTAACAAAAAGATAGCCATGTCCCCTGGAACCACATGGTGGCAGCACTTTCACAGCTAAAATAGCGGTGCCACGTTTGAGTTGCAGGATGTGATTATAAAGCCTTCTTCCACTTCTTTCCTCGACTGTAACTGTCAAGTATTAACGGTATATATCTGCTACTTCAACACTTTACATACTGCCTGTGTCATTATAACCAAGTTCACTTTTTAAATATGAATATCCATCACCAGGGTTAGCATACTACAGCGGTGCACGTGCTGGACGTAACCACGCACAGGTGCCGGTTGCTAAGAGCATCTCCTAGCAAATGCGTTCTTGCAAAACTTGCAAACTTCTGGCTGTGAGAAAAAGTGCAAATCTTGAGTTTGATTCGACGATTTCTTCAAAAGGAGACTTTAACTGGACATTTCCTACTAAGACTTCTACTGACCACCCACTGACCAGGACTACGAGACCTTTTGAGAGAAAACGTGAGATTTTAAGATTTCCATGTTCATGTTCTTTCCTATGGGCTTTCCCATTAAATCTGCACAGCAACTATATGAACCAATATATTTGAGCAAAATGGTCTTTTGTCGATGTTTAAATGATGTTTCACGGTAAATTTTAACTCAGAATATGTGTATTTTTGTTGTGACTTTGTTTGTTCTTAGAGCCTATCAGAAATAATGTAAAAGTCCATTTACACAGACATATTAATGAAAGCAACAAAAAGCACAGGAGGCTAACATTTAAATTGAGAGCTGTCTGCAACGTATTTTGATTAATTTCTATATTATACATTTTGTATTTAACCCAGTACCTAATTATAGAAAATAAATTTGTTTTATGTTGATTCATTTCCAAATATAATACAATAGGTTTCAAAAAGTAATTCAGGAGAATCCTGTGTAAACCAGGAACATGTAGAAGCAGAGTTTGTTGAACATATTTGTTAATGAAAATGTACAGTTATGTTTTTGTGTTAGTTTTGTAGCTATTATGAAAAAATAAGCTCTATTCATAAAGTAAATATATCCAGATTGTAATGAGGACAAATGATTATTCATAAATAACTCATAACCACTTTATAACAACACTGTAACCTTTCTGCACATTAAAGTCCTCTGCTATAATTTTAGTAGTTTAGTGAATAATAATGTCTTTGAACGTGGACTTATTCTCCTGGTTTGATCTGAGATTGGTCAAAATCACTCTGAGGCTTTATGAGTAAAAGATGGTTTAAGATTAAACAGTGCTGCTTTAAAAGTACTCTCTGTATTGGTACATTGTGCTAGTGTCCATGAAACTATAGAAAATGGCACTAGACAGAAAGTACATGGTGGACTTGAATCAGTAACAGTTCCATGTTCAGACATGGATTTAAAAAAGACCTCAGAGCCTCATGGCTTTGCTTTATTTTGATGAATCACACAATGGCATCACATGATGTGAGGATTTTAACAGACGTATTTCTCTCCACAGATCTCTGTTCACTGATGGCCCAGCGCTTTTCCTGGACGACGAGGCCCGGGTGTCCTGACGTGCTCCTCCTGCACAGGCTGCCCACACTCACTACGCCCCACACACCCCCTGTTCCCTCTGCACCTGCCTCCTCCACAGGCCCCTTGAACTCTGCCTTTGTGTCTGTCTCTCCTCAGGAGACACTCTTTTCAAGCTATTGCTCTTTCTCTGACTCTAACTCTCGCTCCTCTCGTCGCTCCTCTAGCTCCTCTGGCGTCTTTAAGTCTCGGGCTAGATACCTTAGTTCTACCTCCTCATCCTCCTCATCCTCCTGCTCCTCCTCTCCTCCCTCTCACTCCCTTGCTCTCTCTCGTCCTGCTAAGGTCCGTAAGCTTAGCTCTGGCTCCTTCTCTCGCTGCGCCGCTCTCTTGCTATCTCTCCTCCTCCTGCTCAGGTCCCTCAGCTGAGCTTCTCTCTGCTCCCAGACTCCTTTGCTCTGGATGTTTCTGTTTCTCCTTCTGAGGCCTCGGAAGGCCCCAGCTGCTCCTCGTGAGCCCCTGGTGCCTCCTCCCTGTGCTCCCTGCACTAACCCTCTTGTCTCCTCTGCTCCCTCCAGGGCACCTCCCTCCCCTGCCACACGTCCCAGACCCCAGGGGCCGGTCCCCTTGTTTCCTGGGCCCAAGCCGGACTGGGTGAAGGAGATGGAAGATTACATGAGGGACCGGGCGCTCGAGTGGAAACACTGGAAAAGGTTGGATAAACCACAAAGGCCAATTCAAAAGGAGAAGCACTTTTACTCTTTTTAAGAACTGACCGCTTTCAGTGTTTCTTCTGAGTGAAATCGTGCTGGGACTTAGGGGCAGGACTCAGGGTCATTTCAGGATAAGTATAACATTTGTAAATATTGTATATAGTGTGTTGTGTGTCAGAGGGTTTAGTGTGGTGTGACATGTTTAAATAGGTTCATTAGCTCTTCCAGTTGGACTTGTTCCATGTTTTTGCTGTGTTGTGTGAAAAATACAAATGATATGTTCTCCTTAAACAAATGAAACTATAAAAGGTGAGTATTCAGTACCTGGGGTTGATTAACATGTTTTACACTTTCACTTGCTGTTTTTCTTCTGCTTCTCCAAAAGGTGACAGTCTAAAGAGACCCAGCAGTAAACTATAGACAAGGAGCTTGTGCAAAAAGAGGAGCGTAAACAAAGGGCAAAAGTAAAGGAGAGGAAAGAAAGTACAATGTAAGATGAAAAAGTAACAGAAGTAAAAGTAATCTGACTTTCATGGACAGACAAGAGTAAAGAGTCTAATTCAAGTTAAATAAACTGATTTCTCGCAGGAAGAGGCCTAAAAGAGATGAAAAGCAAAGGAAAGAGGATAAGAAAGAAGAAAACAAAGAAAAGATATGTATATTGGATTGTTTTGTTCAAATCTCCAGATCTATTCTCCTGAGACTAAAGCATGTTTTTTTCTTTTCAGGCTTCTTGGAGAGGATTCCTGAGCACACAAAAGGTAGACACCACATTATTCAGTTTTAATGTACATCTGTTTAACAAATATGTGCATGTGTTTAATAGTTTTCCTGTCTTCTCTCTCCTCTCAGCATCACAGAGAGGGAGAGAGAAGAAGCTAGACAAGGTCATCAGGAAGTCCAGCTCTGTCCTGGGCTGTCCTCTGACTCAGTCCGGTAAGTGGGTGATCTATGCTGGACCATAAGTCCCACCGCCTGCAGGACGCCCTGTCAGCTCTGGAGAGCAGCTTCAGTGACAGACTGCTCCACCCTCGGTGTGTGAAGGAGAGATTCTGCAGGGCTTTCCTTCCTGCTGCTGTCAGACTCTACAGTGAACACTGCTAACACAGAAACTCTTTTCAGCAAGCAGTATTTCCACAATCATGTGGAATCTCACCGTGCAATATTTGTAACGTGCAATACCTGTTACACAACCTGCACTATACACAATTTATTCACATTTGTACTGTGCATAGTTTATTTTGTTTTAGCGTAGCTTTAATCAACTTATGTATAGTCTTTTTAGTTTATTTTGTTTCAGCATAGTTTAATTTGACATATGTATAGTCTATTTTATGTTTGATTACCTTGTCTTAGAATAATTTTTATTTGAATTTATGTTGTGACCAGGTTGGCTTTTTACTTTTGTGATGCACTATTTTTTTTGTTTGCTTTACTCACTCCACTTAGTGTTGGTATCTGGTCTTTGGTTTAATTGGGAGTGTCTTGTAAGCACATTTGGGCCTGGCTTGTGTTTCAAGCATGACACAATAATAAAACCTGATCAGAATCAGAATCAGAAAAACGTTTATTGCCTTTGTCAGTGAACAAGATTCACAAACTAGGAACTTGCTTGGCGATTGTGACAGGTCTACACAGCGGTCTGAGCGATATTGTGGCTATGTCCTTCCTTTATTGCCAGAGACATTGTAATTGTTATTTAGTTCATTCATATGATTGTTCAGAAATGAAACATGAAATATCAAGACACTGAGTTACATTTTACAGAATAAACTTTCATCATTTATATGCTTCTCTGAGATAATACATACATTCTGATAATATTACTGAGTGCATTAGTGGAGACAAGCTGTAGCCATAATGGTGAGGGGTTTGGTAAAGAGGAGGGGAAGAAGTAAAGAACAAAGTGCCATTTTAAGTAAAGTATAGCATTGGTAGAGCATAAAAGATGAGAACAAAAATAACTGGTGGTATTGGTGCTATTTACTTGTTAATTCTTGCATTTATAACAGTTACAGAGCAGAAGGGGTGTCTAGTTCCTGTGCCACACTGGTATGGAGGTCTGTCTGGGGCCACTCCGGAGTGAGCTTAGGACAAACAAAGCAGAACTCAACTTGAGCAGAGCAGTGCATCTGAATCTGTATTTGCCCTTGAAAACAAAAGAAGCCTTTATTTCAGTGTTGGCTGCACCGTCTTCACAGAGATGTCTAAAAATGTGAGTACTTTTAAAGTTACACATGTGTTACCAGTACGTGTCATATTAGGTCCTTTTGTGAAGCGACACAATGAGTCAGGGGTCTGAATGCAAAACTAATTCTGTTTATAGACATAAGCTCATACCTCCTCCAGTTGGTGGCGCCATGTTTCTGTCAGAGGTTCAGGAGAAACTGCGTGACCACAGGAGAGTTGTGCTTTTAAGAAGCCGTCACCGTCCTCAGGAGCTGACAAGCTGATAAACATCTTTATAACATTTCTGTTCATGTCACGCCGCCAAAACAATGCTATTTACAAAGTGATCCAAGTCATCCTTTCCATTGACTAATGTCAGGGTCCGATCTAAAGGGTCAAAGCTCTTCTCTGGTTGGTCAAAACTCATTCTGAAACAACAGCAGTGTAAGCAGTCTGGTTAGGATGCAGGAGCCGTCTGTGCAACAATCCAGTTCTCTGATGATACAGTGATCTTAAGCCTACTGTATAAAGAGGACTGGTCCTCTGTGGTACATGCATGAGATCCACCATTTAAAGAACTGGTGTGACCACTTCCTGTTTTTAATGTTAAAAAGACAAAGGAGATGTGTTGTAAGAATTTTCTATGTCCTTATATTTATCCAGAGAGACACGGAGACAGATTATAATTTAACAAGCAATGGCCAGGTTTTAATCCTTGCAAGGAGAAGCAAAGCAGACACACACAGTAACAAGGGTACAGCGGAGGTTTGCTTAAAGATGTAAACAGAACATGAGAATTTATACAACACCGTGACGGCCTTGGTGAGAGGCGTTCACAATGGTCCAGGTGCAAAAGTCCCGTGACAAGCCATGTCTCACTCTAGTTATGTCTACTTCATGGATTAGCAGGACGGACATGACATGAATTTGACATGACCTGAAGAGAACTATAAGCCCCAGTAACTCTAAACATTAAAACTAAAATTCTTATAACTGTAAGAAACCCTTTTTCAACTGTTTTCTATGTTATTTACACTCTCTGCATGATACACTGCACCTAGATTAGTCCACTACATACCTCATCTGTTTAAACCAGTCAGAACCAGTTGGTCAGCCCTGGCTGGACACATAGGTAAACTACTGATTCAAAGTAGGAAGTGTCCTCCTGTGAGAGGAGTGGCCAAAGGTTAGGACCTTTTGAGCATTGAGTTGACCAGCAGCACAACACGTGGGCTGACCTCCTGTTAACTACGTGTTGTGACCCAGCGCTGGCTTGTACCTTTTCTGAGTGGAATTAAACATACACACTTTACATTGGTTTTATAGTTTTTATTGAAGTAATATTAGTTCAAACACTCGTACCAAAGAGCCGAGAAACTGGTTCTCGGAGGAACATAACAACAATTGAAAAGTCCTGTTGCAATAAATATTGAGAGAGTCAGATCTGTTTTTCTGAGTCAAATGTTGTGAATACATTGACACATTAATTACAGAGAATGTCATTAATATGATTTATTTCTCCGCTTACCTTCGCAGGTCATGGATACGTGGTGTCCTGACAGGAGGTTGTGTCCGCCAGATGTGGCTTCTCTTTTACTTCTCTCATTTTTGTCTCTCAACACAAGGCAGGTATCAGTGCCTCAGAGGTTTTATTTCCTTCTCCTGAGTTTAAATGGTAAATGATGTGTGCTGATATTTTCAGACTGAGAACGGGACAGAGTTTTCCCCAGGACTCCTGCACAGCTCACTGTCACACAGTCATCCTGCTGCTCATTGTGGCTTCTTCTTCTCTCCCGGCTGTGATCGTCACCAGTTCTTGTCGCTCCTGCAAGGTCAGGGTTCACAGCATTCAAGATGAACACAACCTGCAGCATTAAAATGAGTTTATTTTCTTTAAGACAACGTACAATGTTCTTTGCCGGAGCAGAGATGCTTGTACCAGTTTATAGTTTAACTGCTTATTTCCATCTGTAGTCCTTTATTGTACATGTTTTGGTGGTAGGGAAACCGAGTACCCGGAGGAAACCTACGCAGACACAGGGAGAACATGCAAACTCCACACAGAAAGACCCTGTCCTGGATGGGAATTGAACCCAGAACCTTCTTGCTGTTAGGCCTGAGTGCTAACCACTCTGCCACCTCCATAAAATCTGTTCACAGGGCCAGAACTGCTCAATGTGACACATCTACACAAGTATGAGTATATATGAACATATATAATAGGCTTTCTAAAGGAAAACGTCTGCTAAAGGACTAAATGTATATAAATGTAAATGTATATTCCACATTTGAACATTGTACAATCAGTTTAATGTATATGTGGTTGAAAAAATAAATATATTATTGTGGAATAAGTTTGAGAGAAAACAACAGATGTCTTTTGGTGATTTATTTAAGAAAAAGGAAAAAGAATTCAGAGACATCTTTTGCAAAAGGAGGAATGAGCATACAAATCTGTCTGTGTACAGGGTTGCATGAACCGTCCCAATGTTTACTAGGCAGGATTAGAATTTATACTGAAATCACAGCAGATAAGAAAAATGAAACACTGGCTCTCAGAGAGTGAGCCGTCTAACATGAATCAGCATTTGTCTCTGTATAAGACAATTGTATCAGTTTGAAAACAGTAGCACAGGTGGTGCACATATCATTCTGCTGCGGTCAAGGACAGCACAGAGCATGTGAAAGAGGAAAATATCATTTTCCCATTACAATTCCCTCCTTTTGATCAAACACAATTGATTAACCAAAATCAATCAAAAGCCAATGAGGTTACAAAACATAAATCAAATTAACCTTAGCTTTGTGAGTTGTACTACTGTCGTGGTGCCGAAAAACCCAGCCGAGGGCTGACTAAATCCAGCAGAAACATTTCATACCATCAGTAGCTGACCTAACGCTGGGAAAAGAACACCACAGCCCCTCCCTCACAGGCGGCGTAACTCACTAGGGTTAAACATAAGCATTAGATGAAAAATATTCACAAAACGAATCACTTTGTAAAACTTAAAAACCTTCAAGTCAATTTACACTTTACCTCAAAGAAAGCATTAGTGAAAAGATTTAAAAACACCACATGTAAGTCCACAATTTTAGCCTTAGCGTGTCTAAAATAACAAAAATTAAAATGATCAGGTTCAAAAGCTGTGATTGCTTTGGTGACTATATGTCACAATTACTACTTCAAAACAAAATTACATGTGTATTACACAGACATAGGAACATACTTAGTCATACTTAGTCTTCTTCAAATAGATGAGCAAATAAAACAGAATTAACAGAGTCACAATCAAGAGCAGAGGTGTCTGGGTTGTGGTCTTTGTCATGTTGAGGCAATTCAACATAGAGTTTAGCTAGTTGCAGGTTAAAAGAGAAGTCACTAATCTTCGGATGAGCGGGATAATGCAGCAGGAGACAAGGAAAAGAAGGATAATAGCCACTAAAAGTAGGCCTGCGAGTTTAGTTAACCATGTTTTCCAAACACCGCCCATGAACCAAGACCACCCGTCTGGAGTGAGGGTATCAGAGGCTCGCTGGCGAATTAAAAGGTCATCGTGGTCAGACTTGGCAGAGTTGTGTTATAAGTAGAATGGGAAGTGTGGTCAGTTAATAGCCAGAGTAGAGATATTACAATAAGTAAAGATAAAAGTAATAAAAGCACGTGGTTCCCCTTAGACCACACAAACCTGGGAGTCTAAACGGATGCCAAGAATGATGTCCGTCCATTTTTAATGTATATTGTATAAATATATATACATATATATTTGTCAGTATAAAACTGGTTATCAGTGATGTGAGGAACTGTGGGACAGATGAGTGTGTCACATGTTATAGTTACGCTGTTGAATTTGCTGAAAACGGTCAGCTCTATTTCTTCAGGTGGTACAGAGTCTTTCATAAATTTGATTGTAGGTGGGACCAGCTCTCGGCACTGGTCTCAACGTTGAACTGCGTTTACCAGAGCAGTTTCAGCGGAGGAGGTGAGCGAAAATCTCACCCCAGTCTTCCCACGTAGTCAACGATGGAGGTAGAGCTAAGGTCTCACCTCAGATTTCCCACGTAGGAGCTTGTTCTCGGACAAGCCTCTTACTTTGTGATCATTCACTGGGTCCCCTCTTTGACAGTGGGGAGCAGTTGACGAGCTGGTCAGGTGGAGGAATCTTCTTGCAGTGTTGTGCATGGATCCAAGGGGCTCTTTCTGAACTTCACAGCCGTGTGGGTTGTGAGCAGGATCTGATAGGGTCCACACCAGGGTTTGTCTCTCCAGCTGCGCTTCCTCTGGATTCTCACCAGGATGTAGTCGGCAGGCTGGAGTTTGTGGAACTGGTGGGTGGCTGGTTTGGGCAGGGAATCAAGCACCTGAGATCTAATATCAGAGAGAACCTTAGAGAGTGAAATACAATAGGATATCATTGGGTCTGGCAGAGTACTATCGGCCAGTGCTGCAGGTTTCGATGGGGGTCCAAACCCAATTCCAGGAGGTTGTCCAAACACTATCTCAAAGGGAGAAAGGTTATTTTGCGCGCGCACTCTCATCCTCAGGTACATCAAAGCAATAGGCAGACATTTTACCCAGGTTTTACCTGTTAATTCAGATATTTTTGCCAATTTGCGTTTCAGAGTGCCATTTTCTCTTTCTACAGCTCCTCCAGAAGCTGGATGGTAGGAGCAATGAGTTTTCAGGTCAAATTTTAGGTGTTCACTCAGTGTTTTCAGAATGTCATTTACAAAATGAGCACCATTATCACTCGTAATTAGGTTCGGAAGTCCCCAGCGAGGAATTATTTCGCTTAAGAGAATTTTTGCTACTGTGTCAGCAGTGCAGTGTTTTGTTGGGAATGCTTCTACCCACTTTGAAAACATGTCAACAATTACAAGACAGTATTTCATACCTTCGCAGGGTGTTAACTCAAAGAAGTCCATTTGAATGTGGCCAAAAGGCCTGGAGGTGGGTTTGTGACCTCAAACATCTGTTTTGTTGTAGGAGTTACCTTTAGAATTGTGATGAAGATGAAGCATTTTGAGCAAAAATCTTCAGCAAATTAGTTAAACCCACAGTAAACCAATGTCTTTGAAGGTCTTTTCTCATTCCCTCCTTTGATACATGGTCAACGCCATGTAACAATTTTAAAAGGCAGGAAGAGGGCTTGAGGAAGACATGGATTGCCATTAGGGCCCATCCAAACACCATTTGTGTTTGTACAGTTTTCTTTTTCCAAGCAGCTTTGTCTGCTGGAGTGGAGATGCGGCCCAAATCAGAAAGTGAAACAATGTCAGAGTGAGTGCAAGTTTGATCCGTTGTCTGGGAGAGTAATGTAACAACGTAGGGTGTGAGTGACGCTGCTTTGCAGCCTATTCTGCTCGTGCATTACCTAGAGAGACTGTGTCTTTGGCAGAGGTATGTGCAGAACACTTACATACTGCCACGGCGGATGGGAGTAGCACTGCATCTAAAGATCAGAAATCAAATCTTTGTGTGAAATGGGTTTGCCATCAGATTTGAGGAATTTTCTGTGGCGCCAAAGTGCTGCGTGGTTGTGTAGAACACCAAATGCATATTGACTGTCTGTGTAAATGTTAACTGTTTTACCAGATGCCAATTGACAGGCTTTGGTCAGGGCAATTAGTTCTGCTGCTTGCGCTGATAACCGAGGACTGAGAGGAGATGACGTCACTGTTGCATGATCGTCACAACTGCATATCTAACGTGTGCAGAACCAGTGTTTGGGTCCTTGGAAGCTGAACCATCTACATAAGAAATGAGTTCAGGATTAGAAAGAGGAGTGTCAGTCAAATCAAGTCTTGGCAGACAGATAAGGTCAAGTTCAGAGAGACAACAGTGAGGTTCTCCTCCTCTGAGAGAGGCAGGAGTGTAGCAGGGTTGAGAGTGTTACAACGTTTAACCTCAACATCGGTAGGTTCAGAAGGGTGGTGTTGTAACGTAGCTGACGAGCAGGGGTCAAGTGAACTGTCTTTTGTTCAGTCAGAATGTTGGAGACAGCATGTGGAGCAAAAAGGGTGAGATGACTGTAGCCTACATAGGGACGAGAGGCAATTATTGCTGCTTCACAGGCTGCTAAAGCACAGAGACATGGTGGGTGGCCTCTAGCAACAGGATCAAGGTGTGTCAGAAGTAACCCACAGGCTTCAGCAGCTGTCCCTGTTTTTGAGAACAGAATTCATACAACCATCACGTCGTCAACAAATTGGAAGAAAGGCTTGTCAGGGTTTGGCAATGCCAATGCAGGGCTGTCTGTAGTAGCAGTTTCAAATGAGTAAATGCAGAGTCAGCCTCAGATGTCCATGTGAGTTTGGAGTGAAGTGTCATGTCTTTTTCAGAGTAAGATCACGTAGTAGTTTTCTGGGTCTTGTTTCCAGTCTGTAGCTTTTAAACATTTTGTCATAAAAAGACCAACATCACGCCATTGTTTGTTATGTGGTTTAACTATTGAGACATACGGGGCTGAGTTTTGGATTTTGAAGAACTTTGACAGTTTGTGAGGTAATGGAACATTATAAGCGCAAAAATCTTGGTTAAAGTACAGTCCATTCAGAATGAGTCGGTCAGTAGTTTGTCGGTACCAGCTTTCTTCATACTGTTCATCTGGACCCATGGAGACATGCGCTGTAACATGTAGTGCATTTGCCTTCATGAATTCAGAGGATGAGCTCATGTATTGTTTAGCTTTGTGTAACACATTTGGAGTCAGCAGATGGTCAAATTTCCACTGATACACATACAATGGAGTGGTCACCTCACATTTTATTAGGCAATATTCAGATTTGGTTTGTTTGATTTTGATACCATTTTCGTCTGCAGACAAGGTAATTCCTAGTGCGCACATAAGGTCACGACCTATTAGATTCACTGGACACAACTCAGACAACAGAAAGCTGTGTGTAGTGGACACTGATGGATCAGGTAAATGCCAGGTTACAGATAGAGGTTTTGTGAATGGTTCTTTAACAATCTGTCCACTCGCACTAATGGAGTGAGTTGTTTTGCCATTTAATGCAGTTTGAATTTGGTCTTTTCTGATCAGAGATTTTGTGGCCCCAGAGTCAACCATAAATGACAGAGTTTTTCCATTGATGTCACATCTTATTACCGGTAATTTTTCACAAACCGATGTTGTTAACTTAGCATAGGTACCTTTAAACATTTCAGCTTTTTGTCATTTCAAGTTTCTTAATGGTTTCTGTCACTAAAGCAAGCAGTGGATCAGTTGCAAGCGCTCTTCATTGCTTGTGAGCAGTGCGGCGTTGTGTGCATCGTCAGTGACAGGTGTGGTGTCCTTTTCGTGTGTTATACTCATCTCATTTTGCGAGGCGAGGTCCTCGGTTCCTCATCATCACCAGCCAGTCAGTTGGGGTCACTCAGAGCAGTGTCAGGGCGTTGGTCAGCTCGGTCTCTTCTTTTCTTGGGACAGTTGTCAGCCCAGTGGCCTGGTTCAGCGCAGATGAAACACAGTTGGGACTTTCTGCGTCGCTCAACCTCGTCTCTGTCTGGACGTCCACGACCTCTTCCTCTCAGTCGCCCTCTGCGCCTGTTGAAATGTGATGGTTGGGCAAAGGTCATTTTTGCAAAAGTGGAGACTAATTTTGCATCCACTTTTTCTTTTTTATTGGCACATCTGGTTTCTGCGTCCTGGGCGTAGCGGAGAATTTCTTGGACACGGTTTGTGTCCCATGAGCCCACCATTTTGTCTGTCATAATTTTAACAATGTCTTTTCCAAGGCCATTTTTTAACATCATTTTGAACAGTTCTTCAAATGTACTGGTGTGTTCAGCTGTCCAGGCAGTGGCAGCCTGGCGCTGTGTTGAATGCAATGTTGGCGTGCTCAGCGGCAAAAGACATGACTGATTCATCTTCTCCACGCCTTAGTGACATCAAAACGTTCATGTCCATGTGGGCTGGGAACTGCTGGGTCAGAGCGGTGACAATGGCGTTCACATATCTGGCATAGTCAGTGTTGTCGTCCCATTGGATTGTGGGAAGAGAATTCATGCCGCCACGGTCTTCAACCGCTGCTTGAATTTTTGAGTAATCTTCTAAGTTGCAGATCGTTCTCAGAATACCAGGGATCTCTGCACCGGTGGGCCTGTGCACTTGACAGAACAGTTTGAATTTTTGGCCCACTGTGGCGCCTCCTCTGTTAATAGGAGGTATATTGTCTGATTAATTGAGTCCATCTTGAGGGGTCTGGTGAGCGAGACATAAGCAAAGACGCAGGGTGTTCAGCCAGTCGTCTTTGGCGTTGTACTTGTTTCATTGTCTGGGGCTGGTGGTGGTGGAGCTGGATTCGGAAATTCAATCATAGGAGCTTGAAACACAGCCCCATAAGGTGTCTTGCTTCTCGTGTGAGACGGGGACAGGAAGGAGAAAGATTTGTCTGATGAAAGTTCAGTTGTGAAGGGGTTGTTAGAGTTCTTAGAACTGGTGGCAGAGTCATATGGAGGAGGTTTGGTGACAGGACTTGACAGTCCAGTGTTCATCAGGGTGTTTGTTTCAGCTTGGGTGGTCAGATCTGGGTACAGTTGAGCAGCTGTTGCAGAAGCTGCATGTGTCTGAGCCGCTTGTCTCTGCCTCTGGAGCCCTCCCTTTTCTTCACTGTGGAGATGTGCAGCAGCGAGAGCGGTGACGTAGGTCTGGTCATCGTCTTCACTCATGAGTGCCGGACCAACAGGCTGGGTCAGAGTCGGAAAACAAGAGGACATCGCATTAGTTATGTTATCAGGTGCTTTATAACCTGTGCTTTGAAATGGCCCCTTTACTGTATCTAAGTGTTTTAAATTTCTTTCCCTGTTTTCTTTTTCTTTCTGTTTCTTTTCTTCAGCTGCTTTTTCCCACATCTCTAAACATTCATAATGTCCTTTAATCTCCTTTATTTGCTTCGGGTATGCTGATTTTTTTGGACATAAGTCTCTTTTCTGCATCTTGTATTCTATTGTAAAGCAGTCAAACTACTTTCACTCATTCGTCCATTAAAACCATACAACTTCCATTCATCCATTTTATCACAACTCCTGGCCAGGTTTCTATCATATACATCACATTGTTTTCACAAAAGTCCTTTGCAGGACTGTTTTTACTTGTATTGGATCCCATATTTCAGATTGATTAAATACTCGTCAGTATTTAAGGTTCAGACAGATTATAGAGAAACTTTAGAACTACTAAAACCAACACAAAAACTAACAAAAACCAACACAAAACAACAACACAAGACTAACAAAACTAAAAACAACTAAAAACCCTTTCAGAAATGATTATTACTCATTTTATGGCAATCCTGCTCAGTCAATCCTGACTTATGGTAATAACAATAGACCGTTCAGGTCAGGGCTTCTAGAAAACCCTTTCAGAAATTACTGTCGAATGGCAATCCTGTTCAGTCAATCCAGACTCAAATCAACAATAATAGACCTTCCCAGTCAGGGTTTCTAATACAGATAAAAACCTTTTAAAATTATATGTGGCAATCCAGCCGTATTAATAATTTTAGGACCATCTGGTCTCGGTTTTCAGATTAGGACAATCCAGTCCAGACTTGAAACAAAAGGAGAAAAAACCTCCTTTTAATTTCACAAAACCTATTCAGAAATTATTATTACTCATTTTATGGCAATCCTGCTCAGTCAATCCTGACTTATGGTAATAATAATAGACCATTCCTGGTCTAGGCTTTGTTACAATCAAAACAATCACCTTTAGACACTGTTACAAAATGATTTCTTAATTTTATAAATTTGTAATAATTATACCGTTTGGAGGTTATTTGAGTACGTTGGATCGAGAGATGACGATTGGAGGGTCGGCACCGGACAATCCTCCCGTCCAGAAGAAAATGTGGGAAGAGGAGACCTCTTGGAGCGGTCTGGTTGATGACACCCTTGTCCTTCAGCCGGGTCCAGCCGTCAATCTTCGATCCAACTTCTGACACCAAGAATTGTGGTTGAAAAAATAAATATATTATTGTGGAATAAGTTTGAGAGAAAACCACAGATGTCTTTTGTGATTTATTTAAGGAAAAAGGAAAAAGAATTCAGAGACATCTCGCTAGTCCCTCACAGAAAGAAAAGTCACATTGATTACAGCTGTAACATGTCACTGACGTCTCTATAAGTCAATTAAATATGACTCACCTGTACCAACCCTGTCCTGTCACGGTCAAGTCTCTGAATCAGCTCCTCTATCTGGTACCGATCCTATTTTTGTTATTTCAAAGTGTTTTTATTGTTTTAAATGTACATAACACAAACAAACCAACAAACATTCTCTTATGTTATAAAGGCATCACTATCCACCAGCCTCACACTTTGCAGACATTATCTCACATATCCCCTTTCGTCAGATTTGCATCCAAAGTTATCTAAAGCATACTGAGAATGAATACAGAACACAACAACAAAACAAAACAAACAAACAAAAGATATATTTATACTCTATTAATAAATAAAAATAGAAATTAAAAAGGGGGGAAGGGGAGATGAAAACCTAATTTTGTTTTAATCTAAAGAATTAGCATCAAATGCATTTTCATAATAATCCAAGAAAGGTTGCCATACATTCTGGAATCTTTCTGATGAGTTTTGGACTGTAGTTCTTAACTTTTCAAGCTGGACGAAGGACATAATTTCACACACACAACGTGAGTGTTTTGGAGGTGAGGAGATTTCTAAATTGTAAGAATTAGTCGGCGTGCTAACAGTGTAGAAAATGCTATTAATTGAGATTGGCCTCTTGAGACCCAACTTTAGTGTGTACCACCCCAAATATTGCAACGATAGGATCTGGATCAATATTCTTTTTCAAATGTCAGTGAATGTATTAAATAACTCAGACCAGAATATTCCTATGCTTGGACATGACCAGAACATGTGAGCCAAAGAAGCAGGGGCTTGGTAACTACGCGTACAGTTGGGATCAACATTAGGATATATTTTGGCCAGTTTGGTCCTAGAGAGGTGCAGGCGATTAAATACTTTGAATTGTATCAACCTGTGCCTAACACAGATAGACCATGTGTATATTTTAGTAACAAGACTATTTAGCAACATTACTCAATATCCCTGTGTCCATGGAATTAAAAAAAAAAAAAGGAAATCAAGTTATCAATACTTTTAAAGCATATGTTAGAAAACGATTCTGAGTGAAACATGAAAAACAAAGCAGACATAAATTATTGCATATAAAGAAAAGTAAAATAATATATAAATAATTACATAGATATATAATAACACTAGGCCTGCTTTAAAACAGTCAAATGATCCATACTTGTTTCCTACATATATTAGAAGACAGTTCTCAAAGGTAAAAATAAATAAATAGAATGAAATAAAAATAAAATAACATATGCAACTAGCCATCAGTACGCCCACTGTCCAATGTCCCTGAACTGAGCCAATGTCCCATGACATTACACTGCAGCAAAATTGATCCCCAACAACAGTTGGTTCACTCCAATACTCTGGTACCCATCCTAAAGTAGTGTTGATTGCTGTTAACGAAAACAAGTATTAAAGACACATTCAGGCTTGCTTTTAATTACTATATGAATTCTGTATGTCTTTGGGTAGTGCTGTTGACAAAAAAGTAAGAAACACATACATAAAATATCATGAAATTGATTCTAAATGCTAAGATGAAAAATGGCAAACCTGCAAAGCCTTTCTGAATTCAAGAACTGGAACTTGCATTGTGCCATCTTTGTCAATGTTTCAGAAGAAATCCCAGAGTCGCAACATGCACTCATCTAAATAATCCTTAAAAACATTTGAAGAAGACATATTTATTTAGTTATTATCCAAACTCACAGAGGCTAGTTCATCTGGTAGTAGCTGTTGTTGAACATGTAGAGCAGTGGGATTGGGAGGGACAGTGGGGGGTTCTCCCATTCTTATTTTGTGGGTTGCAGTCTTCAACTTCCTCGAATGAAGAAGAAGTCTGCTGGCTACAGAGCCTTTTCTTATAGAGCCCCATTTTTATGGAATGGGCTCCCGGTGGAAGTGCAGCGAGCTGACTCTGTTGAGGTTTTCAAAACATACTTATTTCACCAAACGCATGGAGACTGACTCATCATAGGGTTAGGTTTACACTGGCTGTAGCTGTAGGTACACACTCAACCGCTCATATTATTATTACATCTGCCTAGTTTTCAGTAGTATTTAGCACTTTTTCTCCTTTCTACCTCCTCCTAGGGTGGACGCAAACCTCTCATCTGCTGGGTGATGTGTACCCCCCATCCCCGGACTCTGCTCCAGTACGAGGACCCCCAGCTCATCTTTCATCTACCTTGATGTTGGCTGAGGTCCCATCCACCTTACACACACACACACACACACACACACACACACACACACACACACACACACACACACACACACACACACACACACACACACACACACACACACACACACACACACACACACACACACACACACACACACACATAAGACTCCTCAACTCAATAAGAATGTCTTTGATGTATTCCTCTAGAATGATCGAACACTGCCTCTTTTGGTTAAGCAGAGTAACGACTCTGCTTCGAATTTGAAGACCATCTTCATGTTATGTGCATTAAAAGTGTGCATTAAAGTCTATCGTAGTTAATGTGTACTCTTCATATTGTTCCTTACAAGATCTTGAGTGATAACGATATAAAAGACTTCTTTCTTCATCACCTTTACAGCTGTCTGTGTAATAAAATGAATTATTCTATGTTTTCAGGTCAAGCATGGAATGTATGAATAATCGCATGTCTTTGGTATTAACAAAATCGTAAAAACATTTCCTATGCCTTTATGCTACAATGCAAAAGCAATATGGTTTTTAAATGTGTTTAATTTCTGTTATTTGGTGGAGCAGAGAAGTTTATTCCCAAATGCTAAACTTTAGTAAAACTCCCTTTACCAAACATGCCTCTTTTCGCCAGTACAAAAGTTGTGCGCGCGAAATCTAGCTCTGCTTCTTGTTATCTCGCCTCTTCTACTTGGTCGCTCTTCTCGCCTCGTCTCGTGTCTTCTTCTCTTAAGCTTGTTTCTACGCTCTTGCGTATCTTCTTAAATCTCCGCTATTTAATTTACTTTCGTACCTTTCAAGCTTCTAACCCGCAGCACAAACCGTGCAAACGTGAATTTTTCATCTTTTTAAAGACTCAACGCATTGATTTTGTTTTGAAAAACTTTCCTGCTGGACGAATTTTTGTAGTCCTTATTCTTTAAAAGAGTGCGCTAAGCAAAGATAGCCCTCGTTAATCGAGGAAAGACAAATTTTAAGCCTCTTCAGCGAACCTTTTGTCAAAGATGTTAACCTCTACTGCTGGTAAAGGCCTTTCACTCAAAGACAATAACAGAACGCCTTTCTTTCCCTGTGGGATCAGTTGTACCACGTGACACCATCTGGTTGCTTGGAAACCATCAGCTGTAGGACCGCGTGGAAAGTTCTAAAGCGGACCTTTGGACCTTTCCTTCCCGGACAGCTGAGCGCCACCGAACGACAAGAGTGAGTTGAACACGTGACACTGGCGTTTGGTGTGATAACACTGTATAATTGTCTTTATAAGGCCCAGCAGAACCTTTTCCCCTACGCCATTCAAAAGCCGTCAATAGTCCTTTTAATTAAGCCGCCTAACCGTCCCTTTACCCTCCGTAATAACTCCAAGTAAATAGCATAAAACAATGGTTAAACTTACTTTATTCCACCAAAGGTTCTAACAAGTTGTTCCATGTCAATCATTGTTTTGTGTTAATTACCCTCATCATTTGTCCCTAATTATTCCTTTGTGTCATTTCCCCTGTCATTATTCATTGTTAAACTTGTATAATCTTCAACAAAACCCCCAAAAGACATTAAAGGTTTCTTTGTTTATATTAAGAAATGTTCGAAAACAAGGAAGAATTTGCTTCCTTTAGATTTAGACTTATTAACATTGTTGCGGCAAACTGCCCGTTACCCCGCCTTCTCTCATTAGTACCAGGTGAAACTAATCCGAAATATGTGGCGCGTGCCTGGGCTAGATAAAGCAGCGCACCGGGTTTAAATTACGGTATACACAGGGAACACTGACGCTACGAAACGAGCAGTGCTGACTCGAAGAAAAATAGTTTCAAGCTTGACATCACTGTGTGGGAGCAGGTACTCACCAAGGAACTCTGAAGTGACAGCCGGTGAGTTGAAGCGCTGATTGTTAAAGAGAGCTGCGTGTTTCCTGCATGCTGAAAGAGTAACCGCTATCAAAGTAAATGTATCATTCAATGGCACTCTGTAGATCGCTGTTGAGTTGAGTAGTGTCTTTAATTCATGAAGGGGTTAGAGTTGGGAAAAAAAATGTCTTTCTATGGTATATATTTGTTTAACTATTTCATTTACCTTTTGTTATTTCACGATTTGGGTTGTTTAGATACTTTTAAATACTATAAAATATTGCTTAGAAAAATTGTGTATACATGAATTAAAATTCTCTGACTATATGATTAAAAAGTAAATTGTTTGATTAAATGGCAAATATGGTTAAAAGCACAGGTTAGTTCATAGTCTCGTCTCTGTGTTGAAATCCAGTAAATTAAGCTACACATGTGGTTTAAGTTAATATTTTCAAATGTAAAGCTAATAAAAATTAAATGCGTTATTGAGCTGGGTAAAATCTACCAGCTTTAATGTGAGATTTAACAACTGCAATATAGTAGGTGAAAATTCATGGTTCATTAACTTAAGCTATTGATAGTTGGGGAAAGAAAAGCTAAAATTGAGTCATGTTAATCTGTTAAATTATGCATTGTGTTGGGTTTGTTGGTAATTTACAATGGTTGTATGTTTGTATCTTTAAAGGTTTTCACCTATATAGCAAATGCTACAAGCCAATAAATGGATGAAAGAAATTCCCAAGGCCTATTCATTGAGTGGAATCCAGTTTAATTTCTTCAAATGGTGAAACCTATCTTTTTCAAGTGTGGGAGAACGCACAGTTAGAGAAAACACTTGACAGTGAAAACCGGCTGTCACTTCAGAGTTCCTTGGTGAGTACCTGCTCCCGCACAGTGATGTCAAGCTTGAAACTGTTCAACAAAAGGCTGATCTAGAGAAGACTGCAAGAGAATGTGATCAGAAGCTGAGGGAAAGCAAAGATCTAATTCTGAAGACCCTCTGGACCAGTTTTGGGGATCCCCAAGTGTCCCTGGCTTTCCAAGTGGCTGAGGCGGAATGTGACCGGGTCTTTTCTGTTCAACCTTGTGCGAACCTGAAGCATATGATTTCATGCTGAGCCACCTGGGAGGATTGGTTAAAGCTGCAAGAGAAGCGCATACCCGGTGGAATCGTTGGGCCCCTTCTCCTGAGCAGAAAGATTTTAACAGTCGTCTGAGGGAGCTTGAGATTTGTCTGCCCAAGCTGGTTTCAAAAGTTTGAATTTATTCAAGCAAAATTCAAGCAGGATTCTGAGAGCGGAGCAGGTATAGCCTACAGTTCGTCAAGGCCAGCAATCAAGTTAAAACCTACTTCCTTCCCAAGTTTGCTGGAAGCAAGCGAGATTTTCATCGTTGGAGGAAAGAGTGGGAAGCTCTACAGAGGCAAAGGAACCCACAGGGTCAAAAGAGGTGAAGAAATTTCAACTGCTGGATAGTCTGGACGAGAAAGTGGCAAAAGAGTTTCGACTGAAAGCTTATAGTTCAGCAGAAGAAATATTCCGTGTCCTGGAGAATCGCTTTGGGAATAGAGCTGCCATTGCCCTTGAAATTGTGGAAGAGTTGCAAGCAATACCACCAATAAAAGGTCACCAAGCTAGGAAGATAGTAGAGCTGATTCAAACGGTTGAAAAGGCCCTGTATGACTTAAGTGAGCTTGGAGACACCGGTGCCATGAAGAATCCCTTGGTGATAAGATCCATTGAGAGCAAACTCCGAGTCACTAAAGAAAGAATGGCTGGTTTATATTGCTGGTGAGGAAAATGTTAGTGTGCCATACACTCGGTTTGACAAACTCCTTGAATTCCTTAAACAGCAAGAAGAAATATATGAGCAGCTGGAGCAGTTAAGAGAGGATGAACCGAGCAGGAAGGATACCAGATCTGACCCGAGGCATGCTAGAACAAGAACCACCTACGTGAGCAGTGACCCAGCAGGTTGTATTGTCTGTGGAGACAGTAAACATAAGAAAAGCTGTATTTCTGTAGGAAATTTAAGACTCTAAAACCTTCAGAGAGAAAGGATGTGGTGAGGAGGCTCAGAGCATGTACTAAGTGTCTGGAGATCCATGATAGTGGTGCACACTGCAAAACCACTTACCTGTGCAGAAATGTGGAATGCAAAGACCAAAAATCCTGAGCACCATTTTTACCTGTGTCCATATGCTGAAACCAAAAGTAATCCCCAGAGAAGAACAAAGTCTGGCTCAGCGGGAGGTGGAAAGTGCACAGAGGCCCAGGAGAGTTCCTCTCCAAGCTGTTACCTGAATTGGCTCAGCAGTGTCGAGATGCATTCTGCAATTCCGCATCCAGGACCTACAACTCCGTGGCAAGTGAGAAGGGACTACTAGCAGAGAGTGGTTTGCATGAATTTCCTGTTATCATGATGCTATTGCAAGTAACTGCCAATGCAGGACAAAGAGTTGGAACATTGATTGACCTGGCCTCGGATACAAATTACATTACCCACAAGGCTGCTAAGGAACTGAACCTTCAGCGAAGACATCACGTTGGTGGTCCATGGAGTTGGCGGGATGAAGGTATCAGTTACTCACCAGTCTCTTGTGTATCCAACTGTTCAATCAAGCACTGCAGCCATAAAGCGAGATTTCCTGGAATGGTGGAAGTGGGACAGTATCGGAGCCGCTTGTGAACCCAAGTGTGGAGGTTGTCGATGTGGAAATTGCCAGCCAGGGGCAAAGAAATGACACTTGCTGAAGAAAGAGAATTGGAAATGGTGAAAAAGGGCTTGACATATGTAAGTGGAGATGAGCACTGGACGGAACCACACTGGCATGCCAAATACCCATGGATAGAGGATCCAGCTTCTTTGCCAAATAACAGAAGGGCTGTTGAGGCAACATTCCTCAGGACTGAAAAACAGCTAGCAAAGGAACCAGAATGGAAAGCGGCCTACGCAGCGCAAGTGCATGACATGGTCCATCGCAAAGCAGCAGTAAAGTTGTCAAATGAGGTGATTGAAAGCTGGACTGGGCCAGTGTGGTATATCAGCCACCTAATCGCTCCAAATCCGCACTCTGTCACAACCCCTGTAAGGTTAGTCTGGAACAGCAGTCAAAAGTTTAGAGGTTTGAGTTTGAATGACCTGCTCCTCAAAGGTCCAGATGTGCTCAACCCCATTCGTGCTGTTCTGTTGAGATTTCGAGCTGGAGCCTTTGCTGCCTTGGGTGACATACGGAAAATGTATAACTCTATCTGGCTGGAGGACCAAGAAGTCCATCTGCACAGATTCCTCTGGCGTGATTCAGGAGAAGATGAAATTGAAGAATATGCCATAACAAGGGTAAATATTGGAGACAAACCAGCAGGCTGCATTGCTCAACTAGCCATGCGAGACTGCAAATCTACCCATATTTAGTCACTTTAATGAAGAGCGTGTGCTGCAAGAAGATTCTTATGTTGACGACATCCTGACTTCCCATAACAGCATGGATCAACTGAAGGTCATCACATTGAATGTTGAGCAGATCCTAAAGACTGGTGGATTCCACATAAAGCCCTGGGTCTACTCGGATCAGAGTGGGAGGAAAGAGTCCAGAGATGAGAATACTGAGCCAAAGACTATGTTCTTACCAAATCAGCTTACAGAAGATGACAATAAAGCCCTTGGCCTTGGATATACGATACAAGATGATAAGCTTCACATCATGATCGCTGTGAATTTCTCAAAGAAGAGGAGGAAAATGAGACTTGGCCAAGATTTATTAAAGTGGCAGGTGAGATCACAAGCGCCAAATCCACTTACCAGAAGAGAATTATTGAGTCAAGTCTCAGGACTGTATGACCCGCTAGGTCTGGTGACTCCAGCCAAACAAAAGGTGCAATTCTAGTGCGAAGAGCCTTTCAAGAGGCCAAAGTTATCTACGGGCCAAATAAGGATACCTGGGATGCAGCTTTGTCGGAGGGTCTCCGGGAGGATGCAATCAAGCTTCTGGAAGAGTACGTGGACCTGGGACAAGTAAGATTCACCAGACCCTGACACCTCGAGACACAGCCACTGGACCTATTGGTGTCACTTTTTCTGACAGTGAACAGGCATATGGGGCAGTGTTGTATCTGCGATGGAGCTGCAGTCAAGGTATAACTGTGAGGCTTGTTGAATCTAAGGCCAAACTAACCCCCTCGACCATAAGGGTGATGCCGTAAAAGCAGAGGTGTGCGGAGCTGTCTTTGCTGCCCGATTAAAAAATATTTCCAAAAACATTGCAGGATTCCAGTTGAGGAGTGGTATCATCTTGTTGATAGTCAAACTGTCTTAGGGGCAGTGCAGCGTGATAGTTATGGTTACCAAACCTTCTTTGCGAACCGAATTGAGAGATTCAAAGCAGCACCAACGTCCAGGATTGGTGGTGGGTTCCAGGTCAAATCAATATTGCAGATATCATTAACGAGAGGAGCTGGACCAAAGGATTTGGATGAAGACTCTGAGTGGCAGTCAGGTCCAAAGTTTCTCAGTTTACCAGTGAACGAGTGGCCAATTAAATCTGCTAAAGGTGTTGCTGCTGCAGCCAGAGAAAACATCGCAAAGATTCAGAAGAAAGCTTTTGTTGCAGCACTTACCAGAGCTCAGTTGAAGAAACAAGAGCCGGAGGAAAATCTGCGTTTAATCCAGACGGAGCAGAGAAGACCACCTGGTGAAACAGTGGTTCGAGAGTTAATTGATGTGAAAAGATTCAGCAATCTAACACGGTTGATCAAGTCAGTGGCGTTGGTCTGGAGGGCTGCAAAAAAGTTTCTTCAAGTCAAAACAATGGACAAATTAAAGTGGGAGGCGGTATCATCAGGTGGAAATATCACTCTCCAAGAAAGAGAAGATGCATTCAGGGACCTCTGCTTAGCAGTGCAAACAGATGCAATCTTTAAAAATACCACAATAGATCGACTGGTTGTTTATAGGGACATGGCAACTGGACTTTTGGTGTGTGGTGGCAGAGTTCAAGTCTTTAAGGTGGACTTTAAAACTGTTCCCCTCTTACCCTTTGATGCCTGGATCGCAACCTTGTTGGCTTGTGAAGCTCATGAGGAGGCTCATGATGGAGTGGCGGGCACCTTGTTGAGGATGAGAAGGAAAGCATGGGTTTTGAGAGGAAGAAGAGTTGCCCAAAAGTTGTGGACCGATGCATCTTCTGCAGGAAAACAAAGGCCAGAGTATGTCCACAAGTTATGGGTAAACTACCTGAAGAGAACGAGACCTGCTGCACCATTTAAGTTCACTGCCATTGACCTTTTCGGACCCTACCAAGTAAAGGATGATGTCAAGAGAAGAACATCAATGAAAGTTTGGGAGTTGTCTTTTGCTGTATGGCAAGTCGAGCTGCTCATGTAGAGCTAGCCAATTCTCTTTCTACAGAGAGCTTCCTATTGGCATACCAGAGGTTTACGGCCGTTAGAGGTCATCCCCAAAAGGTCTGGTCAGACCCAGGAACCAATTTCATTGGAGCAAAACCTGTATTGAAGGATCTGTATGCTTTTCTGGAAAGTCAAGATAATGCAGCTGTAGAGGAGTATGCAGTCAAAAATGGAACACAGTTTGCCTGGAAAGTGCATCCTGCAGATTCACCACACCGAAATGGAGCTGCTGAAGCTGCAGTGCGTGTTACAAAGAAAGCTCTCCAGAGCCTTGAGAAAGGGTCAGACCTTACTTTCAGTGAGTTCTTAACAGCACTCCAACTAGCAGCCAATCTTGTAAACGAGCGTCCTATTGATGCAAGAGTTCAGAGTCGGGAAGGCTGCATACAATATGTAACGCCAAACTCACTATTGCTCGGTCGAGCCACACAGACAGGGGATTACAAGACATTTGACTTTGCCAACTACCCCTATAAACGGCTGAGAGAGATACAAACCCAAGTCAATTGCTTTTGGAGATCCTGGAGTCAACTTGCCGGTCCAAACCTGTTTGTGAGAAACAAGTGGCATACAGCAGAGAGGAACGTTGCCATTGGAGACATTGTGTGGCTGTGTGATCAAAATGCATTAAGAGGACAGTTTAAGCTCGGAAGAGTTATCAGTGTAAACTCTGATCGAAGGGGCATTGTAAGGGATGTAAATGTTCGGGTGTCTCCAAACTACTGTATTCCTGTCCAGAATTCAACGGTCAAAGAATCTGCATCCTGTGAAAGGAGGAGGGTCTGTCAAGGTACTGTGCTGCATAGAGAAGTTAGACGCCTTGTTGTTCTTCTCCCCATCGAAGAGCAAGTGAGGCTTGAGTAAAGGCTATAAAATTGGAACGGTTGCTAAGCTGTGCGATCTTTCAAGTGGACTCTGAAAGGTCGAGTGGGAGGTGTTGCGGCAAACTGCCCGTTACCCGCCTTCTCTCATTAGTACCAGGTGAAACTAATCCGAAATATGTGGCGTGCCTGGGCTAGATAAAGCAGCGCACCGGGTTTAAATTACGGTATACACAGGGAACACTGACGCTACGAACGAGCAGTGCTGACTCGAAGAAAATAGTTTCAAGCTTGACATCACTGTGCGGGAGCAGGTACTCACCAAGGAACTCTGAAGTGACAGCCGGTGAGTTGAAGCGCTGATTGTTAAAGAGAGCTGCGTGTTTCCTGCATGCTGAAAGAGTAACCGCTATCAAAGTAAATGTATCATTCAATGGCACTCTGTAGATCGCTGTTGAGTTGAGTAGTGTCTTTAATTCATGAAGGGGTTAGAGTTGGGAAAAAAAATGTCTTTCTATGGTATATATTTGTTTAACTATTTCATTTACCTTTTGTTATTTCACGATTTGGGTTGTTTAGATACTTTTAAATACTATAAAATATTGCTTAGAAAAAATTGTGTATACATGAATTAAAATTCTCTGACTATATGATTAAAAAGTAAATTGTTTGATTAAATGGCAAATATGGTTAAAAGCACAGGTTAGTTCATAGTCTCGTCTCTGTGTTGAAATCCAGTAAATTAAGCTACACATGTGGTTTAAGTTAATATTTTCAAATGTAAAGCTAATAAAAATTAAATGCGTTATTGAGCTGGGTAAAATCTACCAGCTTTAATGTGAGATTTAACAACTGCAATATAGTAGGTGAAAATTCATGGTTCATTAACTTAAGCTATTGATAGTTGGGGAAAGAAAAGCTAAAATTGAGTCATGTTAATCTGTTAAATTATGCATTGTGTTGGGTTTGTTGGTGATTTACAATGGTTGTATGTTTGTATCTTTAAAGGTTTTCACCTATATAGCAAATGCTACAAGCCAATAAATGGATGAAAGAAATTCCCAAGGCCTATTCATTGAGTGGAATCCAGTTTAATTTCTTCAAATGGTGAAACCTATCTTTTTCAAGTGTGGGAGAACGCACAGTTAGTGAAAACAATTGACAAACATAATTAGCTCCCAGAACTATGAATCTGGGTGGTGCCCGAGAGAATATTCAGCAGAGCCGAGATTCCAAACTGGCAGATGGCTTGCCAGTTCACCAGCCACAACCACCAGAGGGCGCATTTATGGTTTTCCACTTTTAAAAGTGGCAGACCACTTTGATGGTTTATGATGACTGACGGCCATGGTTCTAGCCTCTGAAAACAGTCCGGCCGTCCGGCCACTTTTGTTAAAGCGGCTGCTTGGACTTTGGCCACGTATCCTAATGTATATGCGACTTTACTCAACAGGTCAGAGAAAAATAGACTATTTATATTATTAAAAATGCACACACATAATTGAAATAGAAAAGGCGTTTTGACAGCTGTTATGATCAAAGCCGTAAATCGTTAATTATGTGCTCATCTATACAAACTATGTGTTTGGTAGATTACTGTTAGCCTAGCCACTTAGCCAGACTAGTGAATCGAGCTCAGAGTGATTTTTGGACTTAGAACGCAAATGATCACCAATTATTTGTTCTTCATGTTAATATAGTAATTTGTACGTTTTTATACAATGTGCTATTCGTGTTTAGGAGAAATAAAGAAGTGAAAAACATGATTCTATTGTGGTCTCTTTTTAATGCCACCTCCTTTTGATGCAGTTTTAATCAGAGGTCAGGTCACTTTCTGAAAGACAATATTTAAATACAATGGCTTCTTATAGTTTATTCTTATAAGTATGCAGTTTTATAATATAAATATTTTAAATGGCATAGTATTTACACACATTGTGCTCTACTTGGTTCAAACACTACTTTATATTCACCAAAAGAGGGCGACAAAGACTTTATTTACTCCATGTATCAATGGTGTATGGGCTGTAGTCCTGCAGACAGATCCCTTGACGAATTGGTCGTTTTGACAAAGCCAGTGCCTTAGGTTTAGATTTAAATATCTTAGACTGTTAAAAAATTATTATAAACTCCTCGCTGGTAAAAACTAATAATTTAATAATTTAACTGATCTAAAGTAATACACCATAACATATTTTCAACAATTTGCAGCTAAACAAAAAAGTTTTTTTTAAAAAAAGGTGTTTTAAAAGTGGAAAACCACTTTTAAAAGTGGAAAACCACTTTTAAAAGTGGCAAGCCATAAATGCCCTCTGGTGGTTGTGGCTGGTGAACTATCAAGCCATTTGCCAGTTTGGGATCTCGCGTCTCTCAAAATATTTTGACATCAAAATATTAATTTATTAATTTACATAATTTATATTCATATTGATTATTAATTAATAGATATTCACTGTAGGAGCCAGAATGGTATATGTTATTCGCTCACGGATTGCTTTTGTCTGGTTGCCAGGGTGAGGTGTGGGTCATGTGGGTGTAGGCGGTGACAGCTCTTGGTTTCAAAGGTGGCACTCACTGTCACTCAGGTATAGGAGGAGAGAGGAAGCGGGGTAGCCGTGGTATTTGTTGACCCATGGCGTTTGCTAAACATTCACAATCTGAAGTATTTTACAACTGTGTACATGTGCCAACTGAGCAGTCAATTAAATAAACCGTACAAGCATCCATTCTGGGACTCGGTGTCAATGTGTTTAAGCCGCAGCTCGTCACGCAATATACAGGACCCGTGCTCGGCCTCTCCAAGCGACGAAGGAAACTAAGGAGTCGCTGCTACATTCACTACACCTTATACACACTGAGGAAACGCTGCAAAGTAAAAGTACTTACTTTAAATGCCATCACTGCTTCTGGTCGCTGGAAGTACCTCAGGACAAAGATGGCTTCGCAGCAGTACCGGAACATCATCATTTGGTCTTCTTCCAAATGCTGCTGGTCCTGGAGCTTCCTGTGGATGCCCAGCATGTCCGCCTCTGATACTGAGGACTCTCTGGCAGTCTTGAAGAGTCGGCTGAACAGGCCTAGAATGATTAGATGAAAAACAAAAAAACAAATAAGCCATTGTTCCAATATTAAATTTAATGACTCTGCATTAAATGAAAAGTAACTAGTACTAGTGGATAACAAATCACTTGCAGCGCCTGGTGGTCAGTGATGGGATTCAGCCTGTGCCTCCTGTGCAGCCTCAGGGTCATTCAGGATCAAAAATGTCTTTCACGCAGGTCTTCTAGAAGAGCCTTTCTGGATGCCTCATCGGGTACCGCTTGACCATGGCATTGTAGTCCCAGGTTCTGCCTCGAAGGGTCCAGGCCTTCATGGACTTTTGGCTCTCTCCACCTCTGCTTTCCTCTCCTCACCAGTCTGGTTCTTCATGCAGAACATCAACACGTGGTTAGGCAGCATCTCCTGTGGCTTGAAACACTGCAAAGGAAAGGAAATGATGCGACGATCCTTGTCGTTGAAAGAGAAAGAAAAATATTCAATACAACAACAAGAAAATAACCAATGTCTGTAATACACACAAACATAGAGTCCATTGAAATACTAATGAGTTGGGTCACTGCTACTTAAGTTGATTTATACACAGAAACACAAAGTAAATGTAATGTGGATAATTGGCCGTCCATCCTTCTGCCTTTATGACTTTAGCCATCTTCACTGCAGTTGGGTCAAGTTTTGAGCATTTTGCTGTCAGCGAGAACATTCCACTCGCCGTCTCTTCTCTGCCCTGGGGTCCTCTTCGCCAGAGTCGTCAGACGAGGAGCTGCAAAATTAAAAAAGGTTTTAAGGTTACACACTGACAAACTGATGGATGAGCATTGAGAGACATAATTATAACTGTTTCAGATAACTGCATACCGTGTCAGCGAGCTGAGCAGGTTTGAAGTGGCCACAACAGTGTCCAGGGTCTTCATCCAGTAGTGCTGGTTTGCCACTGCCGTCGAATGGGCCATGTAGGGGCCACAGGCGCCTTCTGCTCCTCTGTGAAGTTGGCAGCCACATCTGTCTCCACGGTCCTGCGTATCTGCTGGCTCGGGATGTTTGGCAGTTTGTAGCTGCAATGGGGCAGAAATATGAGATGAAACTCCCAAATTTGAATCATTTTCTTTGAGGCTGAGCCGTTTAATAAATGCACAAATACGTTATTAGTTGAATGCTAATCCAACATAAACTTTTAGGTCTTATGGACTGCTGTTAATACTTACTGTTGGTGCAGGCAGCGAGGTCATTGGTTGCACTTCTAATCTTGGTGCCCGACGATGACACAAACAACTTGTTAGACTTGAGCCATGTGTAGTATGCGTCCAGCATCTGCAAAGACAAAAAAATACATCTGATAATATCTGTTGGTTCATTGCTGGTGACACTATGTTTCATGGTAAGGCAATTTAGCCTGTACAAAGTGTACTTACTGCTGCCTCCTCCATTGTGAGGGCAAACACGGTGATCTGCATTGTCGCAGTCTTGTGTTCACTTACTGCAACACACACCTTTCCACCATAATTTTTCTCGTCACTCTGCTGTCCATAAAAACAAAAACACAGTAAATAACTGACATAAACGTCCTCTTTGCAGACTACCTAATATAATCTGTTTAGGCTGATGCCCCCACAAAAACTGAGGTCTTACTGACACTTCCTGTTATTCCCTCCAATGCTCCTGGTCTCTGGAAGTGGCCGAGGATCAGGATTGCTTCACAGTAATACCGGAACATGGTCTTTTCCTCTGAAGCCATGTGGTCACCTTCCAGTAGACTCCCATAAATGGACAGCATGTCTTTCTTGGCCTTCTGGAGGACGGCCTGGCACTCCTGAAGGCTCTTCTCGCCCTCTGCGAACCGGTCATACCTAGAATGACATACAAGACCACAATGCGGCGGAGAACTACACATGTCTGTATCACATAACCCCATATGTACAGCCAGCACATAAGTACTATCAACATGGAGGAAGTCATTAAAGAAAAACAAATGGAAAGCAGATTAGCAACTGACCTCGTTTTACACATGACCTTGCTGTTGGACTTGGCCACTGGCTTTCTGATGGAAGCGAGGAGGTCGATGTAGGCTTGGCACTTCCTGTAGAAGTCAGGATCTGCTGCAGCCAAGCTCAGGTGGGTCTTCAAACACTGAACAAACCGGATCATGTTTTGATATAGTTCAGAATGGTGAGGTAATCTTTGGTCTCAGTGGACTTTAGCAGGAAGTCCAAGCTGACTTCATCCCCACTTGGCTGGATGTACCACAGCATCCTGGAGACGTTGGCAGTTTGGGACCAGCAGGGTGTTGATCAAGTAGCTCTTGAAGTAGAGCTTTTCGAGCCCCATTTGTGTCATCTTGACCCTGACATTTATGCTGTACTGAGCTTGATCTCTGAAAAAATACAGACAGAAGAAAATGAGCTCAAACCTTGCAGTTTGTTCACAGTTTCTGGACTGATGTGTGCGAGGTTTAGAACTTACTTTTGCCATGTTCGGTCGCTTGGATGGGTGGTGCTGCCTTCGGAGCTGCTATCCTCCACCACCGAGACGCCACCAACCGCTCGAGAGCTGACACCGCCGCTCGAGAGCTGACACCGCCGCTCGAGAGCTGACACCGGCTGTTACAGAAGGTTCACTGGCTGTGGGAACGGCAGCCGTGCTGGTGAGCCTCTCTTCGTACTCCAGGTCTGCTTGGTTAGAAGCATTAGCCACAAAACTTTCTTTGGAGGAGCTCTTTCAGAAGAGCCAGCCTAGACGGTTTGTAGGGGTAACGTTTGAGCATTTCCTTGTAGTCCCAGCTCCGGGCTTGCCGTGGCCACACCTTCGCAGACTCCTTGGCTCTCTTTGCCTCCTTCTGCTGTTCTTTGGTTGCATTTCCTTTCATGCAAACTTTGCTCAGATGCGTCGTCATCATCTCCTGTGGTTTTTCACACAGCAAGTGTGCTTGAACTGGACGCACTTGACCTCCCCCCTCCCTTTTTCCAAGATAGGTCACTGTTGCTTGCCCAAACTCACATTTTGACAAGTTAACTGTTAATTTGTACTGTAATGTGCTCCACTCACAAAGATGAACAAACCACCAAGTTATCAAGATATGCTTCACAAAAAGACAATACAGACAACTCTACATGCATAAGCCTCTGAAATGTGGCGGGCGCATTACACATGCCAAAGGCCATAACAGAATACTGAAGGAAGTCATCAGGTGTAATTGGCGTTCAGTTAAAGGAACCTGCATCAATATCATGACTGAGCACATGCGTCTGAGAGGGCACATCAGCAAACAGTGACCTATTGGACTGAATTACATTCATCATTTCATTCTGCTGAGAATCTAAAAGGTGGAACAATAAAACTGACAAACTGTTTAACGCCTCTGGGTTGGAAAATTTACCCTGAGTCAAAGCCCCGGACCACGAGTCATTTTCAATTTCAGCACAGGACAGCTCTTGTTTACCAGCCGCTAAACTAATTCACGGCTCGGAGCGTTCAGCACCAGACAGCTCTTGCTTACCAGCTGCTAATTTGCGGCTTGCGTTCAGCACCGGACTACGGTGGCCGAGACAGCTCAACACGCTGCAAATGAAGAAAGCACCAGCAAATAAAGAAAACATCTTCATCAGTTTGACAACACGCCAAAGTTCACAACACATGCAAATACAAATACGCGCTGCAAATAACACAGACCACAACGAAAATGTTTTAAGGAGACTCCTTTGAGTGACGAACCCCTAATGGGACCTGCTTATTGTTTACTCGCCTGTCGCGTTGTTGTCAGTGTTGTCACTGACATATAAGGTAAGTTTTTATTTTTTTTTTCACTTTTAGATCATGATCGTATAATTGCTTTGTCGTTTGGATATTGTCGGCCTAAATATATTGTTCGTCACTCAAATGAGTCCCCTTAAAACATTTCCGTTGTGGTCTGTGTCATTTGCAGCGCGTTTTTGTATTTGCATGTGTTGTGAGGATTTGCAGCGCGTTTTTGAATTTGCAGCGCGTTTTTGTATTTGCATGTGTTGTGAGGATTTGCAGCGCGTTTTTGTATTTGCAGCGCGTTTTTGTATTTGCATGTGTTGTGAACCTTTGCAGCGCGCGTGTTGTCAAACTGATGAAGATGTTTTCTTTATTTGCTGGTGCTTTCTTCATTTGCAGCGTGTTGAGCTGTCTCGCCACCGCATCGACAGCTCCGACAAGCCCGCAAATGAATACGGGTCTCAGTGTTCTCAACCCCGAGCAACGCTGCAGACTAGTGTCTGCCACCACCAAGGGAGTCATTTCGGTCATAATAAGATTTTAACATGTTCACATGGCAAAGGCGTGTGTCACGCCAGCGGTCAGGTGTGAAAATCAAGTAGTCTCTGTCACCCAGTTTCATTTTCACAACATAACATTACCTCAGGCAGTAAGGGTTGCAGTAACACATCCAGCACCAGCAGTGACAACAAGCTCTCTCTGAACGTGGAGAAGACGAAGGAGATTGTTGTTGACTTCAGGAGAGCGCACACTCAGCATGTTCCTCTGACCATCAACGGTGCGACTGTGGAGAGTGAACAGCACCAAGTTCCTGGGTGTGCACATCGCAGAGGACCTCTCCTGGACTGAAAACACAGCAGAACTGGCCAAGAAATCTCAACAGTCTCTACTTCCTCTGCAAACTGAGGAGAGCCAGAGCCCCACCCCCATCATGTACACCTTCTACTGAGGCACCATCGAGAGCATCCTGTCGAGCTGCATCACTGTGTGGTACGGCGCCTGCAACGTCCTGCCGAAAGACTCTGCAATGCATAGTGAGAGCAGCTGAGAAGATCATTGGTGTCTCTCTTCCCTCCCTCCAGCAAATTTACAGAACACGTCTCATCCGCAAAGCCCTCTGCATTGCACGTGACCCAGCCACCCATCACACAGCTTCTCCAGCCTGCTGCCATCAGGAGGAGAGGACCAGCAGACTGAAGGACAGCTTACTCCACCAGGCTGTCAGGGAGCTGAACTCGCGAACCTTTTCTACCCCAGCCACCACTGAACTATGACCCCTACCCACACTAATATATGATGACATGCACCAGTCACTTTGTGCAGCATTGGTCTGCTCACGACCTCATTCTCCATGGAACTGCCATCATTCCACTACATCATCAGTCAGTTAAATAACTGCTCTTGAGCCCACTTCAATCAGACTTAATAAGCTTTTGTTTTGCACTAAAAACTTTTATCTGCACTGTTGCTCACTTCAATGATTTGCACTCTGCCTTTTGCCTTGCGCTTTATTTTCTTTATTTAACTTTATTTTTGATTTTATTATGCCTTTTTAACATTTTCTTAGTGTATAATTGTACAGTTGTATCTACATTTTATAATTTGATCTAGCTTTTTAGGCTTTAATGTTAATGTTATCTGTGTGGGTCTGAGTGTAACACAATTTCAATTCTCCGTATGTATGTACTGTACCTGTAGAAGAATTGACAATAAAGCAGACTTGAAACTTGAAATAAGGACCACTGTAACAATCCTGTAAACTAGAACCGAAATCGGTAACAGAACCAAAACCTTTTCACCAGGCAAGAACTCTCCATGTTCAGCCCGCTTATCAAACCACCCTTTCATCTTATTTTGTGCACACTCAAGATTTTCTTTTGCCAGCTCACACGCACGGCAGAGCCTAGACCGAAACACACTGACAAAATCCAAAAGATTTTGTTTTGTCTCTCCTGTTAACCACTGATATTTTAAGAGCTTCAATGGCCCACGCACCGTGTGCAAAGACTAAGTCACACGGACTAAAGCCTAAAGATTCCTGTAGTGTATTCCTGTCTCTGATAGCAAACATTAACACACATATCCCCTCATCCCAGTCCTTAGCGAACTCCAAACAGTAAGTGCGTAACATAGACTCGGGATGGTAAGCACTGGAGCAACAATGTTTAATGCTCAACTGTTTTAACGCTTGGGAAAATCCTCGAGACATGAAATTAGAACCGTGATCTCTCTGGATTATTTTCGGCAAGCCAAACAATGAAAAGAACTTTGTCAAAGCCTTTACAATGGCTGGAGTGGTCATTTACGCTGGGGAAACACTTCAGGAAACCGAGTAAAAGTACACATGACCGTCAACAGAAATTTATTACCAGACTTTGAGCGAGTAAGAGGACCCACACAATCAACCAAGACCCTCTCAAAAGGCTCACCAACAACTGGGATTGGACACAGAGTAGCCGGAGGTATGGTTTGATTTGGTTTTCTTGCAATCTGACACATGTGACACAATTTGATATAACTAGCCACATCTTTCTTTAAGCCTGGCCATAAAGATGCCTCAAAATTCAGTCATAGGTCAACAAACAAATGACCAGAAAATGGATTGTCATGGGCTAGAGATAAGATTTGTTTTGATGCGGCACCGGAACAACAATCTGGGTCACACTCCGCCAATCATCCCAGCAGAAAAATGCCTTGATAACCATTTTATGAGAATATGGTCACTCAAAAAGTAACCCGAGAAACATTTATATTTTCATCACTCACAATTTGTTTAAACAGCGTTGACAAAGTATTGTCTCTCTTTTGTTCTTTAACTAAATCCAGCCCTGACATAGTGACAGGTTCAGTGTCAATAATAGAGTCAACTGATGTGATTTTTTCTTTGTTTTCACACAACGAACCGTCATTAAAGAAAGCCCATTCAGAAATTTTTCACTTAAGTCAAAATCATCATTAATTAACTCACTTCAGCGCTCTGAAGCAGCGCGTGTAACAGCACAAGAAGTAAACACATCAGGATAGTTTTAGCAAGTTTATCTGGACTGTGGCTGACAATAGGTACAGGTGTCAACTCTGGTGTAATCAGCACTTTACCTCCTGCCAAATCGTTCCCCATTATAACAGAAACTACATTAATTGGCAAACCAGGCCGCACGACAGCGTCCCCTCACCATAGGTCTGACTGTAGAACAATTTTATGCAAAGGAACACCGATGTGTTGAAGGTTAAAACCGCGCACAGGGACCTTAGAACCAATAGCGGTTTTGTTACTCAGCGGTAAAACCCCTTCAAGGATAAAAGACTGAGTGTCCCTCAATATTTTCACAGGGATTTTACGACTATGTCCAGACAAAGAAACAAAACCATCCATTACAAAAGGCTTAAAGTCAGTGTAATCACAAGCTTCAGAAGGCAAATGCGACTCCTTACCCTGACTCTTGATCAAAACTATGGGTTTAACGTTCTTGTTCTTCAGCACTTGACAGTGAGCGATTATATGACCCCTCAGTCTACAATAGAAACAAGTGACATCATTAGATTTTGTTTCCACATTACCAGACATAATTTTCGTCACATGCTCAGAGGGCAGACACGCCTTTTTCTCAATGTCTCTAGCATTACCATTAACTCGCTCATTTTTTTCAAAACCAAAACCCAATGGGCGTTCCAAAAGACAGACTTGTGCGTTAAGACATATTCATCAACCAAAACAGCGGCTTTAGATACATCAGCAACTGTGTTTTCGTTTAAATATGTAGTTACTCTATCAGAAAGACTGTTCTTAAATTAAAAACAGACTTAGACCCGAGGACCAACATCAAGCTCTAATTCGCGCATGCGAATCTGTGTTTGTTGCTCCAATTTCTTTGTCTCCAACATATTAATATATTGGAGCTCCTTTTCCTTTAAAGCAAGGCGCTCTAATTCAACTTCTAGCTCTTTTAATCTAACTGCTTCATCTGCCGTACTACTAGAGTAAGATGTTCTAGGACCTTTAGGTTTGTTGTGTATCAGTGTCAACGTCCACGCTCTACCAAAGCATTATAAAGTTGAGTCTTTACCGTAGCCTTCTTAGCTTGCTTTGTGACCACAATGTCATCATGTTCAGCAACTAGCAAGAGATCATCTTTTTGACACCGATCCAAAACCTCCAAAGTGGGAGCAGAAACAAACTCATCCAGGTTATACTCCATGTTTAAACCCAGAATCAGGCCAGCCACAAGACAAAAGGCTAACACACAACAAACAAAGCTACTCACAAAAATACACACCTGCCAGTCCTACCTGAATTACTCAATTAACTCACAAGACAGAAAGTCTACTTTAACGAGCCCCAAATATGTTCGATCCCGCTAAACAAAGGGACCTGAACATAAAGTCAAACCACACAAAGTATAAGGCAACACAAATCAACAATTTATTAATTAAACAGAGGGTTTGGGACAAACCAAAAAGCCATACACAATTAAAGCTCCAACTGTCTATTTAAAATAAGAATCAAGGGAGAACAAAAAGGCGGTGATGGGTCGGACAAAATGAACAAAAGAGGGCAACAAGCCGAGTCAGCCCGCCATTGGACCGTCGTGCCCGACTTAACTCATCTGTCCCTGCCTAACCAATCCTAACCCTTAAAGTAAAACAACAAACCGTTAAAACAGGACCACCTCGCCCATCACCTAAAAGAACTAACTGAAAACATAAAGAGGAGCTGAGCGTCTAAGCTGCCCCTGGCATCGACAGCAGCACAACCAGGAGGCGGAGCTTAGCCGGAAACACAGAGCGAAGCAGAGGCGAGAAGCCGGCCTCAACATCCTCCTTATAAAGGGTAGCAGCCAATCAGGAGCCCAGACCAGACACACCCCACTCCTCCTGCAGGTGGAACACACAGACATTTACATGCATTTGTAACAGAGTCCTTTGTGCTCAAGTCCGAGGCAAGTCTCAAGTCCTTGTGTTTGAGAATAAAGGAGTCCAAGTTTGAGTCAGAGCAATAAAAAATTAAGTCCAAGTCCGAGTCGAGGCACAAAACTGATCTTGATGACTACTCCATCTCTGCCCACAACACCAATGCCCTGCACAAGAAGGGCCAGAGTCGTCTCCTCCTTCATCCAAGTCATCCCAATCTAAAAATGTAATTATATAAAATATCAAAACAATCCATCAATATGGCTTACAAGCAAATTGAATCACAGAAATGGCTGTAATTGAGCTGGTTGAAAAAATAACATCTACAATAAAAAATAAAAATCCCATAAATGGAATTTTCATAGACTTGAAGAAAGCCTTCACACCATTGATCACAAAGTTCTGTTAAGAAAACCTGAAAGATATGGCATCAGGGCATTGTATAAAGATGGATTGGTGACATTTTATTCTAAATAAAAGAGATTATTTTCACCCAACAAACAAGCTGCTCATAAACTCTAACTTACTGAAATGTAATCACTTAGTCAAATTTAAAATAGCAAAAATAATGTTTAAAATAAGACAGAACCTGTTTTAGATGAACTCTGCTCCTGACGAATACTCGTGTTCAGTAAACTCAGATCACAACGTCAAACAGACATGTCTGTCTGTTCAGAAAGTTAAACTGTGGAATAGTCTAGAACTAATACATCTATAAATAGCTTCAAGAAATGACTTAAAAGAAACAGATCTCACAATTTAAAGTTCTTTGTTCTTTCTTTAAATATGTTAAAATAATTCAGTGTTAGTTGTTTTTGTGTTATATTTGTGAAAAATAAACTAGTAAGCTATGATGCAGGAAGGGGCTTCTTAGAATGAAGCATTTGTAGTTGGTGTAGAACCTAATTTAACCTAATATGCTTGGACTAGAGTAACCAGAGCACCAGTACACAGACTCACGCTCTGGAATGGGCTTGAGTCTTTTCCCCTCCCTCCATATGTGTTCCCTGAACTTAGATGAGCATTGAGCTGGCTCACGATGGCTTACTGACTCTAACAATGCAAAAACCAATGTGCGGTTGAAGATTTCCTGGTGGCATCTCTCACTCTCCTCAAGCTGCAGCTGGATCTTGATGTACTCAGTGTCACCAGCACCAGGTTCTTGTCATAGTTCTTCTCCAGTGCATCCAGTGTGCCCAACATGGCTGTTATCTGAAATAAACATTTAAATGATCAAATGGCCATTGCCAATTTAATTGAATCAAACCCTTAATTACTGCGTGACAGCTGGCCGTATACTTACCTCTACATGCAAAGACTTGAAGACATTGGTGCAGATTTTGATTGAAAGCTGCAGGTCTTGAATCAAGGCATACCTTCCCCATTTCAAGCTCCAATCTGTAGGAGATCTCCGCCGTTTCCTCGACCACCACCAGGTCTTTGATGGGAAAGGTAGAACTGGGAAGGAATGCATCACCGTACAACTTCCACTACTTCCTGTCTCATTCCTCCTAGCCCCCTCACTCCACATGCATACACACTAAGGGCGCATATGGGCACATGAAAATATGAGCACATTAAATTACAGGTGCTGGTCATATAATTATCATCAAAATGTTGATTTATTTCACTAATTCCATTCAAAAAGTGAAACTTGTATATTATATTTATTCATTAAACACTTTTCTTTAACCAAGGAAAATCCCAAATTCAGTATCTCAGAAAATTTAAATATTGTGAAAAGGTTCAATATTGAAGAGCCCTGGTGCCACACTCTAATCAGCTAATAAACCCAAAAAAGTGAACAAGCAATAGGGATAACCACACCTGGAGAGGATTGTGACACAGAACCCATTCAAAAACGTGAGGAGATTCAGAAAGAGTGGACTGCAGCTGGAGTCAGTGCTTCAAGAACCACTGCGCACAGATGTATTCAAGACATGGGTTTCAGCTTCGCTTTCCTTGTGTCAAGCCACTCTTGAACAACAGACAGCTTCAGAAGCATCTCGCCTGGGACTGCTGCTGAGTGGTCCAAAGTTATGTTCTCTGATGAAAGTAAATTTTGCATTTCCTTTGGAAATCAGGGTCCCAGAGTCTGGAGGAAGAGAGGAGAGACACACAATCCACGTTGCTTGAGGTCCAGTGTAAAGTTTCCACAGTCAGTGATGCTTTGGAGCCATGTCATCTGCTGGTGTTGGTCCACTGTGTTTTCTGAGGTACAAGGTCAACGCAGCCGTATTCCAGGAGGTTTTAGAGCACTTCTTGCTTCTGGCTGCTGACCAACTTTTTGAGATGCAGATTTCTCGGCACCTGCACCAAGTGCCAAAGCAACCAGTACCTGGTTTAAGGACCATGGTATCCCTGTTCTAACTTGGCCAGCAAACTCGCCTCACCTTAACCCCAGAGAGAAGGGTATTGTGAAAAGGATGAGGCAATATGCAGAAGAGCTGAAGGCCACTATCAGAGCAACCTAAACAGTGCCACAGACTGATCGACTCCATGCCACGCCGCATTGCTGCAGTAATTCAGGCAAAAAGAGCCCTAACTAAGTATTGAGTGCTATACATGATCATACTTTTCAGTTGGCCAAGATTTCTAAACATCTTTCCTTTGTATTGGTCATAAGTAATATTCAAATTTTCTGAATTTGGGATTTTATCATAATCATCAACATTTAAATTAATACACTTTTGAAATATATCAGTCTGTGTGTAATGAATAATATACAAGTTCCACTTTTTAATGGAATTAGTAAAATAAATCAACTTTTAAGGATTTTCTAAATTATATGACCAGCACCTGTATAAACTGTGTTATCCCAAAAATAAAGCTTTGAGAAAGAGAAACCACGGAACCAGCGTTTTGTCTCTTTTCTCTCTCTCCCTCTGATCAGAGCCTTAGAGGCATGCTTTATCATCGGTAACTCTTCAGAGTCTAGAACTGACATAGCGGAGCAGGTTACAGACCATATTGTGAAAATGATATCGTTAGTTTAGTAGTCAAGCGGAGCTGGTCAGAAACTGATTAAGTCAAGTGGAGCTGGCTGTATATATATCCACTAGCGAGAGAAAAACGCAGCAGAGCACAGAGCAGTCCCACCAGAGACAGAGGGAAAGGAGTTCTCTTCACACATTAGTTTTGTCCAGTCTTTTCACTAGAACAAATGTTAAGAGGCAAACGAGGTTAGTTTGGCTAAAAGAGTAAACAGGTTTGTTAAAAGGACTACTGATGGTGCGTTGTTGCAATGCACAACCCTCTTGGATGTGGTAAAAGTCAGTGCTTGATTCAAGCTTTTTTGGCTAAAATAAAATAAAAACCCACAGTGTTGAGCCCAGGGTGTTACGGCTTGACCTCCTCGTTCCTAGAAGGAGTTACATGTGCATGGGGTGCCATGGGAAGAAAATGTAATTTTTTTTTTTTAAGAAGAATCAGGGGCTGTACCGGGCCCGTGTAGCCCGGACTGAGAGGCCAGAGGCTGGGGAGAGTAGCAGAGGCGGTGCAGCCTGGTGCTGGAGGTCTTACCTCGGGCCAGGCTCCAGCTCTGAGTCCTTCATTGGCCCAGGGCACAAACACAATCATTGTTGTGTGCAATAATCTTCAGTCTCGGGCTTCTCGACAAGCCCAATAGACAGATGCAAAGCCAGGAAAGCCTTCATTTCAGATACACATATAATGTACCGCTTAAAAAACCTGGACTGTGGCTTCAGCTGTTTTGAGGATAAAACCCGATGAGCAAAACGGTTAGTCTTTAATTGTAACAAGGTTCCAAAATTGTGTGTGCCAGTGAGTTCATCAAAGGCTTTATCCACTCCTGATGAACTTCCAGTCCTCATCTTCAGTGATAGGCCCGTAGCTATAATCTCTTCCTCGGCCTCTCCTGGGCCTCCGCCTCTCACCCACATTTCTCTTCTCCCAAACCTGACTCCTCTCCTCTCCGTCCTTCTGTGTTAGAAACTGAAACAGCAGCACGGCCAGAAAAACCCTCAGCTCCACTGGCACCTTCACTCTGGCTGCTATCCTCACTCTCCCTTATTTCATAACAATAACAAGAATAATACAGTTTATTTATATAGCACATTTCAAATGACAAGCATAGACTCAATATAACTAAGACTTACTTGTCAGAAAGTAAATGTTCTCCTGGAGTCAGAGTCTGCAGCAGACGGCACAACGGCTTGGCGCTCATGTTCTCGTCTCACAATTTCTACTCTCACCAACGTAGAGCTCTCACCGTCTGCATTCTCCCCACCTGCCACAACGTGTCAAAGGCTTATGTACTAAATCTGAAAATTAAAATGAGCTAAACACATCTTATCTTAATTTTACACCTGACCTATTCAAAAACACAAAGGTGAGGACGAAGACCCAAGTAATGCTGTAGAGGAAGAAACTGTGTCAGACTCTGAACAAGATGATTCAAATGACCAGGAATAACTCTTGCTTTGACATCGGCCTATGGTCTTGTACGGATTTTATGAATGGACTTTTTTTACTTGAGTATTTAGGAATGTATTTTTGTAAACTTTCATATTATTTTATAATAATAATAATAAATATAGCTGCAAGCAGCCATGACGGGGCCAAGCACTAGGCCGGCATTCAATCTCATGCCGACATTGCCGGCAGCATCAGACCAACGGCAGTAAGCATCTGAAGACATTTCAATAAGACTTCAGTCTAAATGGCTGAAAAATCATCAATACGGTCTTTAGCACTTTGATTGAATGGTTTATCACGATCGACCAGTAACCAAACTGATGTGTGAAACAACTAGAGTGCTCAAACTCTGCAGGCAGACTCAATGAGTTGATGGCGGCAGCATCAGACCAATGGCAGTAAGCAGTTAAAGACATTTTAATAAGACTTCAGTCTAAATGGCTGAAAAATCATCAATACGGTCTTTAGCACTTTGTTTGAATGGTTTATCACAATCCAGAGGCAGCGCTGTAACCAAACTGATGTGTGAAACAACTAAGGTCCTCAAACTCTGCAGGCAGACTCAAGTCATGGTTCCCATAACAATTACTAAGTTTGGTTAGAATATATTAAAGCATTGCAGAGATATAGCCCGACTTTTATTTTTGTGCGCACTAAGTTGATTTCATTTGCGCAGTATTCGACAACGGTTTGACGAATCAACTTTCTTTTAATAACTTTTTGTCATCATAGTCTGAAGAAGATCTGGTTCAATTTTGGTGAAAATCAGACAAACGGTGTGGGAGTTCAAAAAGTAGGTTTTTAAAGAAAGACAACATGGCAAACAGGACGTTTGTCCGAATAGGACATATTTGGTATCTGCTCTCGGCTTGATCCAGTGAACACATTAAGACCATTTGTTTTACAATAGGTTAACGTAATAAAAAGTTATTAGCATATTTATTGATTTGGGTTATAACTTTTGACCACAAGGTGGCGCTGCCCCAAAACTTTTTGAGTACCTTCAGGGCTTGGTCCCGAAGACGCATACCAAGTTTCATAATGATGCGGCAATGCGTTCAAAAAATATAGCACTTTTTGACAATATTCATAATGGCCGACGCTCAAAATGGCCGATATGGGAAAATTTGGTATCGCAGGACTCGGCATGACGCACTGAATCTAAAGAGACCAGTTTTATGATTTTTGGCAAAAGCGTTCAGAAGATATAAGCAAATAATTCACTTTTTCATATCTCCTGACCACTAGGAGGCGCTGCGCCAAAACTCTGCACACATCCTCAAATCTTAGTTGCAATAACATGTACTAAGTTTGGTGAGAATATGTTAAAGCATTGCAGAGATATAGCCTGACTTTCATTTTTATGCGCATTAAGTCAATTTTATTTGCGCGGTATTCGAAAACGGTTTGACGAATCAACTTTCTTTTAATAACTTTTTGTCAGCATAGCCGGAAGATGATGTGGTTCAATTTTCGTGATAATCGGACAAACGGCCTAGGAGGAGTTTGCAAAAGTACATTTTTTAGAAAATTCAAAATGGCGGAAAAACTATCATGGCGGAAAATGACGTCATTGGGTGCAATCGAATCATCATGAGCTAAGGAATCAGAGGAAAAAAGAATTTTAATTCTAGGCCTTACGGTTCAAACATTTTGTTATTTAACATAAACATAAGTCCGACTTTGACAGTTGTCCGCTAGAGGATTAAGGTAGACACTTCAGATTTGTCAGGATGACAGCTCACACTGTCTACTTTTAGTGTACCAAATTTCACTAGTGCTTTTATTTTGAAGTCTATGGCCTACCATAGACTAATAATAAGAAATCTATCGCTGGATTCAATAGGGAGGGACGCACCTTCTACTGGCCCCAATAACCCAGCTTTAACCCAGAAAGTTGAAGTAGACTCTAAACTAGTAATAAACCTGGTGTGTTGCTAATTTTTTTAGCAATTTCCACTATTCTGTGTTATAATGTGCTGTCAATAGATCCAGTGCATTGCTAATAAGAATCCCAGCAGGATCCAGCATAAACTTCTAATGACACTGAGAGCTATGAGCTCAATGACTTTGAGAACTTGGACCCTCCCCAGTGGAGTTGCTTATGTTAAACCAACTATATAAACCCTAAAATGTTTGTAAAGGTTAATGTCCTAAAGTTTTACAGAGTTTAGGTCTGTAATAAAAATCTGCCAGACCAGATGGCCTAGATTGCCATCTTACTGAGGACTATTGCTTCCAAATTAAGACTGCTGTTTTGGTGCTCAACTTTATCAACAATCATTATCGCGTAATGTCAGAGCTCTGTGGAAGAAATCTGTAATCATCCCTGTACCCTAAGTATTTTTTAGTCCTGCTGTTCACAACTTAAGGCCAGTAAAATTCTTGACATTTATAGGTTGTAATGAAATGTTTTGAAAAGATCATTTTTGGACATTGTCTGCTAAAGATTCTATCCTGCAACTTGCTCATTTACAAACTTCATAAAACATTTTATGTGTGACTTTTATTCGGCTTAAAACCAGCTACTAAACTGGTCTCAGAAATCTGACTGATTTGCATGTTAATCATTTTATTATTCAATGGTTTTATTTTTCTTAACAAAAACAGCAACTTGTAAATTTTTAATCAAAAACTTTTCAAATAGAACATTTACAGGTGTCCCACAGGAATGTGTGAGTTCTCCTTTCCTTTTTCCCAGCCAAATAAATGCAGGAGCCGTCTGTGCAACAATCCAGTTTTCTGATGATACAGTGATCTTAAGCTACTGTATAAAGAGGACTGGTCCTCTGTGGTACATGCATGAGATCCACCATGAAAGCAGAACTGGTGTGACCACTCCTTTAATGTTAACAGAAAGACAAAGGAGATGTGTTATAAGAATTTTCTATGTCATTATATTTATCCAGATGCCATCAAACATGCCATGAGAACTAAAATGAAACATAAAGCCAGGTTTTAATATTCTCACAAAGGAATAGCACATTAAGCAGACACAACAACACATATGGAAGAATTATTTGACTGTCATCAGACTTTGAATTTTCAGTTATACCTGTGAATTTCTAACTCTGATTTTTTTATCACTGAAAATAAATACGTTTGAATATATTTTTGTCTTTGAATATTTAGTGACTGAATTTAAAGTTAGAAATTTCAACTTTTAGATATTATCCAAAGTTTCAAAATTCAACATAAAAAATCACTGGTGATTTCTTATTAACTTAATAGATATGTTTTCGACCACTCAAATTCAACTTGGTTTAAGTGTAAAATACATAGACATACATAAGAAAGGCTTAGATGTTACAGTCGCTGAATAGGGTCGCTAGGTAAGTCTGCTTTGTGAGCCATCTTTCCTTGTCATCCAGTGCTGATTCACTCAGCAACATTGTGTTTTAATGGTGCATCTTACTTTTAAATACACTTCAGTGACCTTGGCTAAATTTTCCACTCATTTAAACAGTCTAGTTTGTTATAAACGTCAGAGATATACTTATGACACTGCATACTTATGAATAATTATAACCATGGACTTTCATATGAAAATAACATTGAAGATTTAACATAGAGATGCAATGAATATACACACTCACAAGGAATGAATGAACTTTATGCCATATATATATATATATATATATTCCCTCATATATATATATATATATATATATATATATATATATATATATATATATATATATATATATATATATATACACACACAAATGCTTTTATAATGTTAATATTATAATAAGATAATTTGAATTAGACAGGTTTATTATAACACTTCTTGAGGATTGGGCCATTTACTAGGCTTTTCTGACATCTGCACCGCCTGACTTCAGAGGATCACTGTTCCCAGCTATTTTTGCCTACCATCAAATGCCTGACCTCTTTAGAAAACTGAGACCCTGTAGTTTCTGAGAAACAATCTTTATGTGATTCTAGCACCTCACAGAGTTATAGAAAGGCTAGAATATTGTAGATTTTTCTTTCTGTTGGATAACAAGCATCTCAACTGACCACATTTCAGCTTCTAGGTCTCTTGATATGACTTTAGAAACACAACTGAGCCCAAGCACCAGGTCTTGTAAAGCTGTGACACTGAAAGCAGATCAATATAGAATGAAATATGTGTACTTGAGGACCATTGATTTGCCAGCCAGGTATGCTCATGCTGTAAAATGCACTTTCATTCGAAAGACAGATAGGACTTTTGGTTACCCAAAACATAGACATAGGCTACATAATAAAGGCTTCTGTGTGGTAACCTCTTGGTAACACTCTGAAGTTTCTTGTAGACTATTTGGATAGTAAATAAAAATGGATGTTCTGATATTGGTTACTACACAAAATATGGAATAATTATCACAAAAAATGGCTATTTATTCATTTGTTGCAGAGGACATATCTACAGCTGACAGGCTTGTAGAGGTGACAATGACAGCTGGGAGGGACTCTGTGTCATCCTGTGCTGTCACATTGCCTCTGCATGGCTAATTTACCAACCCCACACCGGGCTAACATCAGCTTCCTGAAGATGTACTTGAACTGGCATTTTTTCACAGTGTTATTCCAGCCACCTTAAAACGTTGATATATGGAGTATAGTACTTCATGACAGATATTCACTACATGCTTTAAAAATGTTTTATGCTGTTAAAACAAAACACTAGAACTAGTTTTGAATGATCTTTCCGTATAAATTAAGTTGCATGACATTATCATACAGTTCAGACTGTATCAGTGGTGATTCCTACTTCAACAGATACAAATACAGGCATGTTTTCTATATACTCAAAATGGTTTGTGACACATACTTTTGTATGTCTTAGAGTTAGGTTAATGTGCATGTCTTCAGAAACACATTTTACAAAAATTAAAAATAATAAGATGTTTTTAACAAACCAAAATTGGAAATCATGTGCAACTTAATTATATTGAAAAGAAAGAGCAATTCTGTCTCCCACTGATGTAAAATTGCTGGGTAGCAGCTAACCTGTAACTACTAACTTTAGGTCTCACTCAAAGCCAGCTAAAACTACAACACATTCACAATGACTGTAATATAGATAAAAAAATAGTTGTCATAAAATGTTATTGGTGTCAGACTAAAACTATAACTGAACAGCTCGATGGTGGTCTCAGCCTTGATAACTTGCACAGGTGCTTCTTCACCTGGAAAGCAGATACTCCCAAACTATGCTGCACAGAAAGTGTCGCCTTTTAACCTGCAATTTCAACATGTTCACGCATCCAGAATTATAGCCACATTAATTTAACGCATTCTTTTCACATCTAGAAATCAAACATTTTGACAATCCGCCAAGATTTCAGCAGATAAAAGTATTTATGTTCGCAGATCACTCACCTTACATCAGGTACCATGGAGTCCGATGCTTGCCTGTTTCAAGATGGCTCCGGTGATGCCTTTTGAGACTGCGCGTGAGAAGATCAGTGCTAGCCTTTCTGATGTATGTCTATGGTAAAATAGCATTTTGTCCAGTGTCAAGTGAAGGTGGAACATCCGAGTGGGATGAGGAGTTTGAATTGCAATCGATATTGTGTGAGTCGATCAGAAAATCCTCAAATAGCCAATCACACAGCGATGACCTGGTCACGTTGGTAAACACAGCAATACAGCGCAACACTGAGGTAAGTTCATCTTTCGATATCAACAGTTTATTTAGGCTAGCATGACACCACAAAAGTGATAGTTTTAAAAACATATGTTACTTCTTATAAATGTTATAAAGAAGCACACTACTAACAGAGACTAGTAGTTAAGTAATCACTAGACAAAACAGCTTTCAGTCAGTCTGACCATGGTAATAACCTACAACAAACATTATTCCAACTGATGCACCATCAGAGGTGCTAAGTTAGATTACTGTTTACTCCTGTTCTGTTGTATTTCTACTGAAGGTCTGTCACATATAGTATTATAAACCCATTTTTGTTATTTCAGAATAACCAAGTTGAAATTGTCCAGTCAGTCAGGCGTTTGCTGGATTTATTGACTGAAAGGCAGCCAAGTACATCTGATGCATGATTTCTATTTGTACACACTTGTGCTTTATATTTTGAAGTCTGACCATACTAAATGTTTTATCGCTGGATAGGAGGGACCATTCTACTACACCATCGCTTACATGGAAATGACAAGGTAAGAACTAATATGGACATATGCCTCTGTGTGTTTAATTTTTTTACGCATTTCCACTGGGATAGGATCGCGGTTTGGGCTAATGTGCTGGTCCCCTCAATACGGCCGAGAAGAGGCAAAAACCAAAGCTAGTTTACTAGCATAAACTTTCAGCTTTTTCTGTTAGTGTAGTACTGCTTTCTTTTCACAGATCAAACTGCAGTCATTAAAGTGTCTCCTCATCTTAAACCCAATTTGATATAAACCATTTAAAAGTTTGTAAAGAGAATGTCCTAAAACAGAACAAACAAACTAGTCATAATACATTTTCATTTGGAGAAATTGGCATTTTAGTCTCTATTACAAATTAAGATGGTTATTGGCAAATGACAAACTTGCTACTTGTAGGTAATGTCAGAGCCTGGTTTTGAACAACATTAATGAATGTACCTCATAGTATGTTTATTTAATGAGCAAATTAGTATACAGTTAGCAAATTCAAAAAATCTATTTTAATTTATAGGTTTTAATGTAAGTACTTACTGCTATGTTGTAAATAGTTTTTCATTGTCTGTTCAGAATTCTATCCTCACCACAAATGCTAATTTCTTCTAAAAACATTTTAAATATGTTTACACACGGACCTGGCTTAAAACCAGTATAATAACTGGTCTCAGGAATCTCCTAACAAGCTGACTGCATGTGTTTTACTCAACCACCTGTACTGCAACACTCCAGTGTCCAGAAATTTGCCTACCTAATAAATAAAAACCTTAAACTTGTATTTAAATGTTTTAATCAAAACTTTTCACCATAGAACATTTCCAGGCATTTTTATTTGTGCCCTAATGGCCTGAATCGCTTTCCAGCAATGATGTTATCCCAGCCAAAAAATCAAGGCACTCTGTGTCTTTCATTTGCTACCAAAGCATGTGACTAAAACTCCAAGTGAGCTTGAGAAAGTGACCCATATGCAGGTACTGGGTTGGGTCCAAGGACTGTCATCTTGTAATGAAAGATGACACATGTTGTAACTCCTCTCCAGTTAAGCTATCCCTCGGACACAAGTGTTGACTGCACAATTCTCTACAGGCATTTATTAGTCAGATTATGTCATCTTCTCGATGCCATCAAACATGCCATGAGAACTAAAATGAAACATAAAGTCACATAAGTTACAGAAATAATAATATTCTCACAAAGAATAGCACATTATTAAACAAACAACACAACGCCAGAAAGACTGTTAATAAACCGTCACAGTTATACTTTACATTTACTTGAACACATAATTTAAAAATAAAATAAATACAGATAAATATAAATATATTATGATATATTTAAACGTGGTATTATATTAAATTAAACCTATTCTTTTATGGAACATAAATTATGCAACTGTCTATGCTGGCAGCTACACTCCCACCAAATCACTGGTGATTTCTTATTAACTTAATAAACATAAGATTCTAACTTAAATCATAAGACTTGGTTTAAGTGAGGTAGCAACAACCAAGACTGCTTTATTCAGCTTCAATCAGGGTTACAGTCTTGTGAATAGGCCGTTCTAGGTAAGTCTGCTTTGTGAGCCTCTTTCCTTTGTCATCCAGTGCTGATTCACTGATCAGCAATCACAGCTTTCACACGTCCATCTTCACCATGATACACTTCAGTGACCTTGGCGAGTTTCCACTCATTGGTGCATTGTCATCTTGCACGATCACAATATCGTTGACCTGCGCATTTCTGTGTGTTTTTTGCCATTTTGTCCCTCTTGAAGATTTAACATGTACTCCTTTTTCCACCTAGACCAAAACTCATTGGGTAAGTGCTGAACTTTATGCCATCTTTTGCGAAGATAAAGGTCTTCCCTCACAAAGTCTCCAGGTGGTGGCAAGACTATGGAAGACTTCATCACAAAATGTGATTGGGCATAAGAGGCTGTGGCCCAGCTGGAACACTCAGCAAATGCTTTCCGACTATAACTAACGGTGCTACAAAGCCAAGAGGGTCATAGACAGATTTAACGGTTTATAACACTCCTCTTCTAGAGAAAGGTTGTTCACTCACCACTATTCTGAATCTGAACTGATCTGAGGTAATGCACCAGTTAACACCTAGAGCTCTCTCCATTTGGTACTCTCCCAAGGCTAGGTCTTGATGTATTACTGTTTGAGCACACTCTTTTTTGGGGATTGATTCTAGCACCTCCTGGCTGTTAGAAACAAATTTGTAGATGCGTAGCTTGCCATCGCTAAAGCTGTCTTGCTTCACAGACTAGCTGTTTCGCTTCTTCTTTCGACACACTAGTCCCCATCATCCACATTAAAAAAACGTTCAATGAAGCGGATGGATGCTTCACTGAAACGACCTTGCCCTTGTGCAGCAATGTGTTTGACATAGTTTGCACAGCCAGGAGGGCTGCACCAAACAAATGCACTTTCATCCGAAAGACAGATGGTTAGTGGTAGTCCCCATTCTCCCAATAGTCTTAAGACAGAGAACACCTACCAATGTATTGGTCAGCTCTGGCCCCTACAGATGATCGCTCAATGACACGCCTTGAAACTGCTGAGCAGTCAAACACAATGCGTATCTTGCCAGGTTTTTGTGGGTGATACACCCGTGATGAGGATGTACCAAACAGGGCTCTTGTTGATTTCTTCTTCAGGAACTTTCTCAGCATTTCCACGCGTCATTGTTTCGTTCATGAATATTAAGTAGTCCTTGTGGTACTGTTTATACTTCTCAAATCTCCTCCTCAAACATTTAAGGTGATGAACAGCACATTTCCTGTTGTCTGGCAGACTCGGCCTGTCTTCTTTAAATGGCAAAGGCATTTCACAGTGCCCATCAGGCTTGATCTTAATTCCTTCCTCCAATATTGAAATGAAGGAAAGATCTTCTTGCAAGAAGTGAGCATCCTCCACGCTTTTTCATTAAAGTCTGACTCAATATCTTTATGTTGACGGCTATTTGAAGATTGTAAAAGGGAAAGACGTGCTGTTGGACTTATATGGCCCTTATATCTTTTATAAGCAAACCAATGTGGAATGGGCACGCCCCTTGATTTGCAGACTTGAAGGTAAAACCAAATAAAAGTTATAGTTGTCAAATAATAATTAAGCCTACTATTAAAATTTTGTTGTACTGGGGATACTGCTATTGGACTTGGGGTTACACGTTTTTTCTTCTCAACTTGCATGGAAAAATTAAAGTTTGGATTTCACATTCATTTTGGTATGTATTTTATGCATATATGTCCATGCTGTTTGCTATACAATTAAATTATAATGCATTGCTATTATGAAACATTTAATAAAAATGAATCGTCAAGGATTTAAGAATTTACAGTTCACAAATATTGAAACATCCGTACAAATTTAGAAAACCAATTGCTTTCTAACATAATTTTTTTCACAGCAAATAGCAGTGTCACTCGGCTTTTGATGGAGAACCGCCGCACTTTCTTGTTGAAAGTGACCTGTTCCTTGTGGCAGGGAGAATGATGGGTCACTCCTTTCTCCATGGAGGGCCATGCCTTTCAGGACTTAGTCCAGCTTTTGTGCATGTCCTACTTGGTGGCAGTCCTGAAACATCAACTGTCACTGTAGAGGATTGTCCGGACCTCGACATTCGTGACACAATCAAGCTTGTATGTTTCTTCCATATCTCTTAGTTTGAAGATGGAAAAAGTGTTAAATCCAAAGCATCTGGACAAGGTTCACTTTCAAACCTACGTCCAGATGCTTTGGCTTTAACCCTTTTTTCTTCTAGATGGCCTGGTTGACTGAGACTCTTAACAGACATGTCTTAGTTAGATTTTTCTATATTTTCTTTTTAAATATATATATATATAGTTGGAAGGAGAATCCAACCTGTCAGAAAAGGAAAAGCAGCAGATACAGGAGTTGGCCTATGCATGGGACCTTCCTTTACTGAACAAAAGTAACCGAAGGTGGTTTGAAAACGAAACTACATACATTTCACAACTCTCCACTACAATTATTATGCTTGTCTTTTATTCCTTATTATTGTTATTAGGTGTTTGGACGAGTCGTAAGACAGATTAAGCAACTGCAGAGGACTAAAAGAAGCACCATTGTGGACTTTGCTTACTCAAAGACCAGACACAGCAGCTATCCTTTTTCCAAAAGAGGGGCAGAGAACATCTGTCCAGAGGTAATTTTGCTTTCTTATGGTCTTACTTGAAGATAAAGTTGAAGCAAAGGCGTTTGGACTGGAATGATAATGCTATATCCTTCTCCAGTGCTGTCAGGTGGTTTCGCACTGGCCACTGTGACTTGCATCTAACTTTGATAGCTTTGTTTACAGACAACTTGTTTCTTATTCACTTCAATTTTATTAATCCCCAAGGAGTAAATCAGTTATTTGGTATCTTCAAATTAGTTGATTCAAACTTCTTCTGTCCTAGACTGATTGTAGATGTAGTGTCTCTCGTACCAGGAGGAACCAACACCCTTCAGAGTCATGAATAATTTACAACCCTGAACTTTTAAAGACTCTTCCCTTTTGGTCATTCAGACTGAGGAGGTTTGATTAGCAGCACCTTGCTAATCTGGCCCAGATGTTCGTATGTTGTGTTAAAGAGACAAACCACGAGGAGGAAACAATATTTACAGCTTTATTTTTCAGTACTTCAAAGGACAACTAGGTACTATCTCTGGGCAAACCAGACTTTGTGGTACCTCTCTTGACAACGCTAATCTTTTGATATATAGCCCACTATGAGCCTGTCTTGATAATTGCCCACGGACTGTGCCCCTTTGTTCAGGATTCTCAAAATGACCGAACAGTGCGCTCTGCTGGACAAACAGGGAAACAACGCTGCCTCGAACCCCAGCCAAAGTGATTACTCTAAAATGTAACCGTGTATTAAAGATTGTTCAGTAATCTATGCAAACCTCACCATTTTCCCTTAACAGGATCCAACAGGACAAGAAACATAACGATGTTACTCTGTTTTACTTTGCATAAGTGTGTTGTACAATAAAAACTAATTATTAATTTGTTTTCAGAAAATGACAAAGAATATATATGTGTTTGATATCTAAATGTTCGTAAGGACATTTCCCATACAGATATGATACAACGCAGAATCAATATGGTTTATGACTGTGTTTTAAAATACTTTATTTGATGGAGCAAGAAAGTATTAAAAACTCCAAAACTTTCAGTAAACGCCCCTTTCCCCAAACGTGTGTAAACACGCCTTTTTGCGTCTCTTACAAAAGAGTCGGCAAAGCGGAAATCGCTCTCTCAAGTTCCCTCTCAAGCCTCTTAAGCTCTCTTGAAGCTTCCTCTTGAATCCTCTCTTACAAACTCGTTTCTGTACTCTTTCTCTTTTCGCAACGCTTTGCACACTCTTGTTCGCGTAATCTTGTCTACTTTTCTACTAAGTTTTTGTATTTATCGCCGTAACTTTTAAGCTTGAAACCACGTAACACAGTCCTGTGTTAAGTGACTTTATTTTGAAGATCCAACACATTCGATTTTTGTTTGAAACTTTTCAACGGGACTACGTAATCCACGCCGACAGAAGTGGATATTTTGTAGTCTTTGTTCGTGAAACAGACCGCTAAACAGACAGCGCTCGTTAAGCACAAGAAAGACGACTCTTTCAGTGATACGTCAGTTTTAAAGACTTTATTCTCAACTGCTGGTAAAGTCTACTTTACCCTCAAGGACAATCACAGGAAGCAGCTTTGTTGCTGAGGCGCCGCCAAACCAGCTCAACGCGTGGACTCGTGTCGCCTTCTGTTGCCGGAAATCAGCCGCGACCGGAATCTCGAAGCCTACCTTTGGGACTGATCGGAACCGCACTGCTGGTACTGACCCTCCGGATAAAGAGTGAGTGAACACGAGACACAAGAGAAAAGCTTGGCGTTATAAAACCTGTGTGATTAAGTCCAACAGCATATCTTCCCTTTTACAATCTTCAAATAGCCGTCAATAGTCCCTTTTAGCTAAGCCATTTAAACTTCCTCCCTTTTCTCTCCGTAAGAACTCCGAGTAATTAATAAAATTCAACAGAATTAAACTCATCTTGTTCCATCAAAGGTATAACCATTGTGCCATCACAATCAATGTTTTATGTTCATTATTCTCATCCTTTGTCAATAATCTTGTTTTATTTTATTTTATTATTCATATTTTAACCTGCATAATCTTTAATAAAACCCCATAAAGACATTTCTTGTTTCATTGTTTAATTAAGATTTGTGTCGAAAACAGTTTAGAACTTCCTTCCTTCAAGATTGAGACTTATCAAACATAATCAGTTTCCTTAGAACTGTTAAAACTAAGGTGGTGCGAAAGAAATTAATATTTTCATAAACAAAATATTAATTATTAATTTTCATAATTCATATTCATATTAATTATTCATCAACAGACCATATTCACTACATAGAGCAGTCGATCCGTCCTGCTGATTAGATTCTCAGATGTCCACTGGTTTCTTTGTTGTTCATAAGCTGAAAACAAGGGATGGTCTAAGTTGTTCAGTAACCACTGATCTAAAAGCATTAGGTGTCTGTTCCTGAAAACAGTTCTACTGATGAAGTCACGGGCAGTATCTGGTACAGCTGTTGGTTGAATATAAACCGTAATCCTACGATGACATGCGACTCTCTCGGTATACAACCATCTCAGTCTCACTGCTACAGCTCCACACACTTGTAGCTAATTCTGTGGCAGTAATGCGATCCACTGTCGGGATCTTCTTTAGAGCAACTCAGAAATTAAGCCCTTTCCCATGTAGGTAGTTATGGTACTTTAATGTGTATACATGTATATTTTATTGTTACCAATTAATTGTGGTTGCAGAAATAACTGCAATTGGCGGCTGGATGTTTTTTCATGTGGCCTTTTGTTGACGCAGATTCTTCTGCAGCGAATCACTTGGCCACAAGCAGATGAAGATGATGATGATGACGACTGGTCAGCAGACATAAAGTTCCGCATATCGGGCTATCTCCAAGAGTTCATCACTGGAGGTGAAACTAAGAAATATTTGTATTCCATAATATTTATGGAAATAAAACATTTTAAAATCTGTTTAATTCACTCTTTAGCAACGCCAACTGAACTGCAAAATCTAGTAAAATTCTGGACAGGCTGGGAGGTCTTGCCAACAAGTTTGTCTGTAGAGGTAGTAACTGGAAACTACATCACAGCCTCAACCTGCTTTGAGATTCTGCATTCCATCTCACTACAAGGACTATACTTCATTCAAGAGAGACTTGCTTGTTTCCATTTCTTCATGCCACACAGGATTTGGTCTAGTGTGAACATAGTATGATGTTTTATAATGCTGTTTGCTGTTCAAATTACCACTGTAGCACTTGACAGTTGTGCTTCCATAGTTCAATGTTTTACATTGGTTTAGTTCAGAGTTCAGTGCCCCACATAAACACTTCTTAATTTTAAGCTACTGGTTTTGGCCTGACATAAACCAAGAGGCAGTATTGAATTAGTTTTCAGGACTGAGAACGACAGAGTTTTCAGGACTCCTGCACAGCTCACTGTCCACACTGTGATCGTCACCAGTTCTTGTCGCTCCTGCAAGGTCAGGTTTATTTTCTTACTGATATTTTAAAGAGACAACTCCTCAGATTTATTTACACATAATGATGTATATTTTGTCTCAGATATCAAACATTCACCAGCTTTCCCACATGTTTAAATCTATCTGGAGTTCACTGCTCATTGCCCACACTGGTATCAAGGTCTGATGGAGAGCCACACCACTGGAGCGTGGCTCGTAATAATTTGTACTGTTTGGATCGATGTTCAAGCACACAAAACAGAACATAACCTTACATCTGTCACATGTGTTTACAGCCCTATGTGTTATGCTCCGCAGTTTACCACATGTGGGACAGGCCCGTATGGGGAGAGGCCAGTGACCTTTTCAAACTTGATAACAGGACCGGTTTTCATCATTTGTAATGGCACATTATCCGTGTGTAATTATTATTATTTATTTATGTTATATTAAATTCGTTTTAAATATGTATTGTTTTCCTGTTGTAGCATCCATTAATGAGTTTTCTTTAAAGTGGGCAACAGGTAACAAAAAGATAGCCATGTCCCCTGGAACCACATGGTGGCAGCACTTTCACAGCTAAAATAGCGGTGCCACGCTTGAGTTGCAGGATGTGATTATAAAGCCTTCTTCCACTTCTTTCCTCGACTGTAACTGTCAAGTATTAACGGTATATATCTGCTACTTCAACACTTTACATACTGCCTGTGTCATTATAACCAAGTTCACTTTTTAAATATGAATATCCATCACCAGGGTTAGCATACTACAGCGGTGCACGTGCTGACGTAACCACGCACAGGTGCCGGTTGCTAAGAGCATCTCCTAGCAAGCACGTTCTTGCAAAACTTGCAAACTTCTGGCTGTGAGAAAAAGTGCAAATCTTGAGTTTGATTCGACGATTTCTTCAAAAGGAGACTTTAACTGCGGACATTTCCTACTAAGACTTCTACTGACCACCCACTGACCAGGACTAAGACCTTTTGAGAGAAAACGTGAGATTTTAAGATTTCCATGTTCATGTTCTTTCCTATGGGCTTTCCCATAAATCTGCACAGCAACTATATGAACCAATATATTTGAGCAAAATGGTCTTTTGTCGATGTTTAAATGATGTTTCACGGTAAATTTTAACTCAGAATATGTGTATTTTTGTTGTGACTTTGTTTGTTCTTAGAGCCTATCAGAAATAATGTAAAAGTCCATTTACACAGACATATTAATGAAAGCAACAAAACGCACAGGAGGCTAACATTTAAATTGAGAGCTGTCTGCAACGTATTTTGATTAATTTCTATATTATACATTTTGTATTTAACCCAGTACCTAATTATAGAAAATAAATTTGTTTTATGTTGATTCATTTCAAATATAATACAATAGGTTTCAAAAGTAATTCAGGAGAATCCTGTGTAAACAGGAACATGTAGAAGCAGAGTTTGTTGAACATATTTGTTAATGAAAATGTACAGTTATGTTTTTGTGTTAGTTTTGTAGCTATTATGAAAAAATAAGCTCTATTCATAAAGTAAATATATCCAGATTGTAATGAGGACAAATGATTATTCATAAATAACTCATAACCACTTTATAACAACACTGTAACCTTTCTGCACATTAAAGTCCTCTGCTATAATTTTAGTAGTTTAGTGAATAATAATGTCTTTGAACGTGGACTTATTCTCCTGGTTTGATCTGAGATTGGTCAAAATCACTCTGAGGCTTTATGAGTAAAAGATGGTTTAAGATTAAACAGTGCTGCTTTAAAAGTACTTAGTGTCCATGAAACTATAGAAAATGGCACTAGACAGAAAGTACATGGTGGACTTGAATCAGTAACAGTTCCATGTTCAGACATGGATTTAAAAAAGACCTCAGAGCCTCATGGCTTTGCTTTATTTTGATGAATCACACAATGGCATCACATGATGTGAGGATTTTAACAGACGTATTTCTCTCCACAGATCTCTGTTCACTGATGGCCCAGCGCTTTTCCTGGACGACGAGGCCCGGGTGTCCTGACGTGCTCCTCCTGCACAGGCTGCCCACACTCACTACGCCCCACACACCCCCTGTTCCCTCTGCACCTGCCTCCTCCACAGGCCCCTTGAACTCTGCCTTTGTGTCTGTCTCTCCTCAGGAGACACTCTTTTCAAGCTATTGCTCTTTCTCTGACTCTAACTCTCGCCTCGTTCCCCTCGCTCCTCTAGCTCCTCTGGCGTCTTTAAGTCTCGGGCTAGATACCTTAGTTCTACCTCCTCATCCTCCTCATCCTCCTGCTCCTCCTCTCCTCCCTCTCACTCCCTTGCTCTCTCGTCCTGCTAAGGTCCGTAAGCTTAGCTCTGGCTCCTTCTCTCGCTGCGCCGCTCTCTTGCTATCTCTCCTCCTCCTGCTCAGGTCCTCAGCTGAGCTTCTCTGCTCCCAGACTCCTTTGCTCTGGATGTTTCTGTTTCTCCTTCTGAGGCTCGGAAGGCCCCAGCTGCTCTCGTGAGCCCCTGGTGCCTCCTCCCTGTGCTCCCTGCACTAACCCTCTTGTCTCCTCTGCTCCTCCAGGGCACCTCCTCCCCTGCCACACGCCCCAGACCCCAGGGGCCGGTCCCCTTGTTTCCTGGGCCTGCCGGACTGGGTGAAGGAGATGGAAGATTACATGAGGGACCGGGCGCCGAGTGGAAACACTGGAAAAGGTTGGATAAACCACAAAGGCCAATTCAAAAGGAGAAGCACTTTACTCTTTTTAAGAACTGACCGCTTTCAGTGTTTCTTCTGAGTGAAATCGTGCTGGGACTTAGGGGCAGGACTCAGGGTCATTTCAGGATAAGTATAACATTTGTAAATATTGTATATAGTGTGTTGTGTGTCAGAGGGTTTAGTGTGGTGTGACATGTTTAAATAGGTTCATTAGCTCTTCCAGTTGGACTTGTTCCATGTTTTTTGCTGTGTTGTGTGAAAAATACAAATGATATGTTCTCCTTAAACAAATGAAACTATAAAGGTGAGTATTCAGTACCTGGGGTTGATTAACATGTTTTACACTTTCACTTGCTGTTTTTTCTTCTGCTTCTCCAAAAAGGTGACAGTCTAAAGAGACCCAGCAGTAAACTATAGACAAGGAGCTTGTGCAAAAAAAGAGGAGCGTAAACAAAGGGCAAAAGTAAAGGAGAGGAAAGAAAGTACAATGTAAGATGAAAAAGTAACAGAAGTAAAAGTAATCTGACTTTCATGGACAGACAAGAGTAAAGAGTCTAATTCAAGTTAAATAAACTGATTTCTCGCAGGAAGAGGCCTAAAAGAGATGAAAAGCAAAGGAAAGAGGATAAGAAAGAAGAAAACAAAGAAAAGATATGTATATTGGATTGTTTTGTTCAAATCTCCAGATCTATTCTCCTGAGACTAAAGCATGTTTTTTTCTTTTCAGGCTTCTTGGAGAGGATTCCTGAGCACACAAAGGTAGACACCACATTATTCAGTTTTAATGTACATCTGTTTAACAAATATGTGCATGTGTTTAATAGTTTTTCTGTCTTCTCTCTCCTCTCAGCATCACAGAGAGGGAGAGAGAAGAAGCTAGACAAGGTCATCAGGAAGTCCAGCTCTGTCCTGGGCTGTCCTCTGGACTCAGTCCGGTAAGTGGGTGATCTATGCTGGACCATAAGTCCCACCGCCTGCAGGACGCCCTGTCAGCTCTGGAGAGCAGCTTCAGTGACAGACTGCTCCACCCTCGGTGTGTGAAGGAGAGATTCTGCAGGGCTTTCCTTCCTGCTGCTGTCAGACTCTACAGTGAACACTGCTAACACAGAAACTCTTTTCAGCAAGCAGTATTTCCACAATCATGTGGAATCTCACCGTGCAATATTTGTAACGTGCAATACCTGTTACACAACCTGCACTATACACAATTTATTCACATTTGTACTGTGCATAGTTTATTTTGTTTTAGCGTAGCTTTAATCAACTTATGTATAGTCTTTTAGTTTATTTTGTTTCAGCATAGTTTAATTTGACATATGTATAGTCTATTTTATGTTTGATTACCTTGTCTTAGAATAATTTTTATTTGAATTTATGTTGTGACCAGGTTGGCTTTTTACTTTTGTGATGCACTATTTTTTTGTTTGCTTTACTCACTCCACTTAGTGTTGGTATCTGGTCTTTGGTTTAATTGGGAGTGTCTTGTAAGCACATTTGGGCCTGGCTTGTGTTTCAAGCATGACACAATAATAAAACCTGATCAGAATCAGAATCAGAAAACGTTTATTGCCTTTGTCAGTGAACAAGATTCACAAACTAGGAACTTGCTTCGCGATTGTGACAGGTCTACACAGCGGTCTGAGCGATATTGTGGCTATGTCCTTCCTTTATTGCCAGAGACATTGTAATTGTTATTTAGTTCATTCATATGATTGTTCAGAAATGAAACATGAAATATCAAGACACTGAGTTACATTTTACAGAATAAACTTTCATCATTTATATGCTTCTCTGAGATAATACATACATTCTGATAATATTACTGAGTGCATTAGTGGAGACAAGCTGTAGCCATAATGGTGAGGGGTTTGGTAAAAGAGGAGGGAAGAAGTAAAGAACAAAGTGCCATTTTAAGTAAAGTATAGCATTGGTAGAGCATAAAAGATGAGAACAAAAATAACTGGTGGTATTGGTGCTATTTACTTGTTAATTCTTGCATTTATAACAGTTACAGAGCAGAAGGGGTGTCTAGTTCCTGTGCCACACTGGTATGGAGGTCTGTCTGGGGGCCACTCCGGAGTGAGCTTAGGACAAACAAAGCAGAACTCAACTTGAGCAGAGCAGTGCATCTGAATCTGTATTTGCCCTTGAAAACAAAAGAAGCCTTTATTTCAGTGTTGGCTGCACCGTCTTCACAGAGATGTCTAAAAATGTGAGTACTTTTAAAGTTACACATGTGTTACCAGTACGTGTCATATTAGGTCCTTTTTGTGAAGCGACACAATGAGTCAGGGTCTGAATGCAAAACTAATTCTGTTTATAGACATAAGCTCATACCTCCTCCAGTTGGTGGCGCCATGTTTCTGTCAGAGGTTCAGGAGAAACTGCGTGACCACAGGAGAGTTGTGCTTTTAAGAAGCCGTCACCGTCCTCAGGAGCTGACAAGCTGATAAACATCTTTATAACATTTCTGTTCATGTCCCGCCAAAACAATGCTATTTACAAAAGTGATCCAAGTCATCCTTTCCATTGACTAATGTCAGGGTCCGATCTAAAGGGTCAAAGCTCTTCTCTGGTTGGTCAAAACTCATTCTGAAACAACAGCAGTGTAAGCAGTCTGGTTAGGATGCAGGAGCCGTCTGTGCAACAATCCAGTTCTCTGATGATACAGTGATCTTAAGCCTACTGTATAAAGAGGACTGGTCCTCTGTGGTACATGCATGAGATCCACCATTTAAAGAACTGGTGTGACCACTTCCTGTTTTTAATGTTAAAAGACAAAGGAGATGTGTTGTAAGAATTTTCTATGTCCTTATATTTATCCAGAGAGACACGGAGACAGATTATAATTTAACAAGCAATGGCCAGGTTTTAATCCTTGCAAGGAGAAGCAAAGCAGACACACACAGTAACAAGGGTACAGCGGGAGGTTTGCTTAAAGATGTAAACAGAACATGAGAATTTATACAACACCGTGACGGCCTTGGTGAGAGGCGTTCACAATGGTCCAGTGTGAACATAGTATTATGTTTTATAATGCTGTTTGCTGTTCAAATTACCACTGTAGCACTTGACAGTTGTGCTTCCATAGTTCAATGTTTTACATTGGTTTAGTTCAGAGTTCAGTGCCCCACATAAACACTTCTTAATTTTAAGCTACTGGTTTTGGCCTGACATAAACCAAGAGGCAGTATTGAATTAGTTTTCAGGACTGAGAACGGGACAGAGTTTTCCCCAGGACTCCTGCACAGCTCACTGTCCACACAGTCATCCTGCTGCTCATTGTGGCTTCTTCTTCTCTCCCGGCTGTGATCGTCACCAGTTCTTGTCGCTCCTGCAAGGTCAGGGTTCACAGCATTCAAGATGAACACAACCTGCAGCATTAAAATGAGTTTATTTTCTTTAAGACAACGTACAATGTTCATTAAGCCGAGCAGAGATGCTTGTACCAGTTTATAGTTTAACTGCTAATTTCCATCTGTAGTCCTTTATTGTACATGTTTTTGGTGGTAGGGGAAACCGGAGTACCCGGAGGAAACCTACGCAGACACAGGAGAACATGCAAACTCCACACAGAAAGGCCCTGTCCTGGATGGGAATTGAACCCAGAACCTTCTTGCTGTTAGGCCTGAGTGCTAACCACTCTGCCACCTCCATAAAATCTGTTCACAGGGCCAGAACTGCTCAATGTGACACATCTACACAAGTATGAGTATATATGAACATATATAATAGGCTTTCTAAAGGAAAACGTCTGCTAAAGGACTAAATGTATATAAATGTAAATGTATATTCCACATTTGAACATTGTACAATCAGTTTAATGTATATGTGGTTGAAAAAATAAATATATTATTGTGGAATAAGTTTGAGAGAAAACAACAGATGTCTTTTGGTGATTTATTTAAGGAAAAAGGAAAAAGAATTCAGAGACATCTTTTGCAAAAGGAGGAATGAGCATACAAATCTGTCTGTGTACAGGGTTGCATGAACAGTCCCAATGTTAACTAGGCAGGATTAGAATTTATACTGAAATCACAGCAGATAAGAAAATGAAACACTGGCTCTCAGAGAGTGAGCCGCCTAACATGAATCAGCATTTGTCTCTGTATAAGACAATTGTATCAGTTTGAAAACAGTAGCACAGGTGGTGCACATATCATTCTGCTGCGGTCAAGGACAGCACAGAGCATGTGAAAGAGGAAAATATCATTTTCCCATTACAATTCCCTCCTTTTGATCAAACACAATTGATCAACCAAAATCAATCAAAAGCCAATGAGGTTACAAAACATAAATCAAATTAACCTTAGCTTTGTGAGTTGTACTACTGTCGTGGTGCCGAAAAACCCAGCCGAGGGCTGACTAAATCAAGCAGAAACATTTCATACCATCAGTAGCTGACCTAACGCTGGGAAAAGAACACCACAGCCCTCTCCCTCACAGGCGGCGTAACTCACTAGGGTTAAACATAAGCATTAGATGAAAAATATTCACAAAACAAATCACTTTGTAAAACTTAAAAACCTTCAAGTCAATTTACACTTTTCCTCAAAGAAAGCATTAGTGAAAAGATTTAAAAACACCACATGTAAGTCCACAATTTTAGCCTTAGCGTGTCTAAAATGACAAAAATTAAAATGATCAGGTTCAAAAGCTGTGATTGCTTTGGTGACTATATGTCACAATTACTACTTCAAAAGAAAATTATATGTGGATTCATATTTAGTCTTCTTCAAATAGATGAGCAAATAAAACAGAATTAACAGAGTCACAATCAAGAGCAGAGGTGTCTGGGTTTTTTTATTAAAGTTTATTTAACAGGGACCATACTAGCAAACATAGTTACAATACAAAGCCTGTAACTGATGTGCAGCATATAGAGATTATAGCTAGTGCTAATTTTCAACTCCTGTCCCTGGTTGGGCATTTCTAAGAACATTATAAGACAAATACATACATAAAGACAAGAAATACTACAAAACTATATATATATATATATATACATATATATACATATATATATATATACATACATATATATATATATATATACACACATATACACACATACACATATACATATATATATATACACATACATACATATATACATAAACATACACATACACACATACATAAACATACACATACACACATACATAATCATACACAATTATAATGACAATTAAAAATGTATACACTTTTGATTTGTCTTTAGCCACAGCTTAATCCTGGAAGTGAACTTCTTGAAGTCAGATATGGCCTTAATATCAGATGGTAATGCATTCCATAGCCTACAGCTCTTAACAGAGAAGGCAGTCTGTGCAAAGCTTGTCCTACAGTATGGTATTGTACAGTTATGATTTGTACTAGTTCTAGTAACTCTTTGGTTGTTCTGTATTTTAATAAATTTACTAAGAGGCTCAGGTGCTAACTTATTAATACACTTGAAAATTAATTTTAGGAAACATAAATTACTAAAGCTTTCAAAGCTTAATATTTTATATTTCTCCAGAATGTAACAATGATGATAGCGGATTGGCTTTTTATCCATAATTTTTATTGCTCGATTGTAAAGTGAAACAATTTGTTTTGTTGCAGACGGAGCTGCTTGCCCCCAAACTGTCATGCAGTATGAAATATGTGAAAACACCATAGCATGCATGTACAGTAAGGCTGCCTGATTTGGTATATATTGTCTGATTAATTTAAAACAGTTGAGATTTCTTTGTATTGTTTTAGAGATTTTCTTCATATGTTTAGTAAAATTAAGTTGAGGATCTATAACCACTCCAAGGTATGTAAATTCTGTTACAGATTGAATTTTTTCATTTTGCAAGTTAATTTTAAATCTTTTATTTAAATCAAGTTTCTTAATAGAAAAACACATAGAGACTGTCTTTGTAAAATTTAGTACCAACTGATTTTGATTGAGCCACTGTCCAACATCAGTCATGCATGCAGAGAGAACATCAGCAGCCAACTCTGGTGACTTAGCGGGTGCATAAAGAACTGCATCGTCTGCATAGAGCTGGAGGCTGGCACCTGAACAGTGTAATGGTAGGTCATTAATAAAAATACTGAACAACAAAGGACCAAGTACGGAGCCCTGTGGTATGCCCCTTTTGATGTTCAAGAATGAGGATTTTTCCTGGTCAACTTTAACACACTGTATTCTAGCCTGAAGATAAGACTCAAACCACTGTACTGACTTAGTAGAAAAATTAAAAGCTGACATTTTAGTTAAAAGTAAACTATGGGTGATTGTATCAAAAGCCTTTTAAGGTCAAGGAAAACAGCTCCACCACATCACCCCTATCCAGTGATTTCTTTACATTTTCAATAAGACAGCAGTTTGCAATTTCAGTGGAATAACCTGATCTAAAACCAAACTGCTGTGGGTGTAGGAAGTGATTAGCTTCTAAGTAGTCAACCATTTGTGCTGCTACAACTTTCTCAATAACTTTAGATAAAATAGGTAAAATAGATATAGGACGATAGTTACACATAGTGTCCTGACTTCCTGATTTAAATACTGGCACAATTACTGCTTTTTTCCATCCCAAAGGAAATGTACAGGTTCTTATAGAAAGATTGACAAGATATGTAAGAGGTTCAACTAACACTGTTGCATATTTTTTTAAAAAACAACTATTCATCATATATAAATCATTTGTTTTGGAATTAGACAATTTATTAATAATTTCTAAGATGTTTGTCTCCGGAACCTCTGTAATATGAAATGAATCTACAGAAGTCACTCCAGTTGTATAATTTAAGTCTTTACACTCAAAGTCTTTTATTAGTTCTTCTACTGAATGCACAAAATATGAATTTAATTCATTAGCCATAACGGCTTTATTATTTATATTCTTTCCATTGATGTTAAGTTCCTTGATCCTGTTTATTTGGTTTATTAGTCAGATTATTTAAATGTCTCCAAATGGAATTAGTATTGCCTTTAGCATTACCTATAAGTTGAGTATAATATGAAACTTTTGCTTTACGTAGTTCTAACACCACTTTATTTCTTAGACTTTTGTAGGTTAACCAATCAGTATTCATTTTTGAGCATAATGATTTTTTCAGAGCCAGATCTCTCTTCTTCATAAGCTTTCTGATTTCATTACTTATCCATGGTACAGTGTCTTTCTTACTACATCTTTTTTTTATTAGAAATTTGTCTATTAATCCTGAAATAGCTGTAGTCATAGAATTACAGCACTCATCTACATCATCCACAGCCATGATCTGCTCCCAGTTTAAGTTATTAAGTTCTCTTTCAAACTGCACAGTTTTAGCTTCAGGAATGATAAATGATAATTTATCACAACCAGATTTGACAAAATACTGTAGCCGCTTTATAGTCAGTTTTCTAACTGTCAGAATCATGTTGTGGTCTGAGAGACCTGTTATCAGATTGTGGTCTTTGTCATGTTGAGGCAATTCAACATAGAGTTTAGCTAGTTGCAGGTTAAAAAGAGAAGTCACTAATCTTCGGATGAGCGGGATAATGCAGCAGGAGACAAGGAAAAGAAGGATAATAGCCACTAAAAGTAGGCCTGCGAGTTTAGTTAACCATGTTTTCAAACACCGCCCATGAACCAAAAGCACCCGTCTGGAGTGAGGGTATCAGAGGCTCGTTGGCGAATTAAAAGGTCATCGTGGTCAGACTTGGCAGAGTTGTGTTATAAGTAGAATGGGAAGTGTGGTCAGTTATTAGCCAGAGTAGAGATAATACAATAAGTAAAGATAAAAGTAATAAAAGCACGTGGTTCCCTTAGACCACACAAACCTGGGAGTCTAAACGGATGCCAAGAATGATGTCCGTCCATTTTTAATGTATATTGTATAAATATATATACATATATATTTGTCAGTATAAAACTGGTTATCAGTGATGTGAGGAACTGTGGGACAGATGAGTGTGTGTCACATGTTATAGTTACGCTGTTGAATTTGCTGAAAACGGTCAGCTCTATTTCTTCAGGTGGTACAGAGTCTTTCATAAATTTGATTGTAGGTGGGACCAGCTCTGGCACTGGTCTCAACGTTGAACTGCGTTTACCAGAGCAGTTTCAGCGGAGGAGGTGAGTGAAAATCTCACCCCAGTCTTCCCACGTAGTCAACGATGGAGGTAGAGCTAAGGTCTCACCTCAGATTTCCCACGTAGGAGCTTGTTCTCGGACAAGCCTCTTACTTTGTGATCATTCACTGGGTCCCCTCTTTGACAGTGGGGAGCAGTTGACGAGCTGGTCAGGTGGAGGAATCTTCTTGCAGTGTTGTGCATGGATCCAAGGGGCTCTTTCTGCGACCTTCACAGCCGTGTGGGTTGTGAGCAGGATCTGATAGGGTCCACAGGGTTTGTCTCTCCAGCTGCGCTTCCTCAGGTTTCTCACCAGGATGTAGTCGGCAGGCTGGAGTTTGTGGAACTGGTGGGTGGCTGGTTTGGGCAGGGAATCAAGCACCTGAGATCTAATATCAGAGAGAACCTTAGAGAGTGAAATACAATAGGATATCATTGGGTCTGGCAGAGTACTATCGGCCAGTGCTGCAGGTTTAGATGGGGTCCAAACCCAATTCCAGGAGGTTGTCCAAACACTATCTCAAAGGGAGAAAGGTTATTTTGCGCGCAGACTCTCATCCTCAGGTACATCAAAGCAATAGGCAGACATTTTACCCAGGTTTTACCTGTTAATTCAGATATTTTTGCCAATTTGCGTTTCAGAGTGCCATTTTCTCTTTCTACAGCTCCTCCAGAAGCTGGATGGTAGGAGCAATGAGTTTTCAGGTCAAATTTTAGGTGTTCACTCAGTGTTTTCAGAATGTCATTTACAAAATGAGCACCGTTATCACTCGTAATTAGGTTCGAAGTCCCCAGCGAGGAATTATTTCGCTTAAGAGGATTTTTGCTACTGTGTCAGCAGTGCAGTGTTTTGTTGGGAATGCTTCTACCCAGTTTGAAAACATGTCAACTATTACAAGACAGTATTTCTTACCTTCGCAGGGTGTTAACTCAAAGAAGTCCATTTGAATGTGGCCAAAAGGCCTGGAGGTGGGTTTGTGACCTCAAACATCTGTTTTGTTGTAGGAGTTACCTTTAGAATTGTGATGAAGATGAAGCATTTTGAGCAAAAATCTTCAGCAAATTAGTTAAACCCCACAGTAAACCAATGTCTTTGAAGGTCTTTTCTCATTCCCTCCTTTGATACATGGTCAACGCCATGTAACAATTTTGCAAAAGGCAGGAAGAGGGCTTGAGGAAGACATGGATTGCCATTAGGGCCCATCCAAACACCATTTGTGTTTGTACAGTTTTTCTTTGTCCAAGCAGCTTTGTCTGCTGGAGTGGAGATGCGGCCCAAATCAGAAAGTGAAACAATGTCAGAGTGGGTACAAGTTTGATCCGTTGTCTGGGAGAGTAATGTAACAACATAGGGTGTGAGTGACGCTGCTTTTGCAGCTGCATCTGCTCGTGCATTACCTAGAGAGACTGTGTCTTTGGCAGAGGTATGTGCAGAACACTTACATACTGCCACGGCGGATGGGAGTAGCACTGCATCTAAAAGATCAGAAATCAAATCTTTGTGTGAAATGGGTTTGCCATCAGATTTGAGGAATTTTCTGTGGCGCCAAAGTGCTGCGTGGTTGTGTAGAACACCAAATGCATATTGACTGTCTGTGTAAATGTTAACTGTTTTACCAGATGCCAATTGACAGGCTTTGGTCAGAGCAATTAGTTCTGCTGCTTGCGCTGATAACCGAGGACTGAGAGGAGATGACGTCACTGTTGCATGATCGTCCACAACTGCATATCCAACGTGTGCAGAACCAGTGTTTGGGTCCTTGGAAGCTGAACCATCTACATAAAAAAATGAGTTCAGGATTAGAAAGAGGAGTGTCAGTCAAATCAAGTCTTGGCAGACAGATAAGGTCAAGTTCAGAAAGACAACAGTGAGGTTCTCCCTCCTCTGAGAGAGGCAGGAGTGTAGCAGGGTTGAGAGTGTTACAACGCTTTAACCTCAACATTCGGTAGGTTCAGAAGAGTGGTGTTGTAACGTAGCTGACGAGCAGGGGTCAAGTGAGCTGTCTTTTGTTCAGTCAGAATGTTGGAGACAGCATGTGGAGCAAAGGGTGAGATGACTGTAGCCTACATAGGGACGAGAGGCAATTATTGCTGCTTCACAGGCTGCTAAAGCACAGAGACATGGTGGGTGGCCTCTAGCAACAGGATCAAGGTGTGTCGAGGCTTCAGCAGCTGTCCCTGTTTTTGGGCGAGAACAGAATTCATACAACCATCACGTTCATCAACAAATTGGAAAAAAGGCTTGTCAGGGTTTGGCAATGCCAATGGAGGGAGCTGTCTGTAGTAGCAGTTTCAAATGAGTAAATGCAGAGTCAGCCTCAGATGTCCATGTGGGTTTGGAGTGAAATGTCATGTCTTTTTTCAGAGTAAGATCACGTAGTGGGCGTTCTACAGTAGAGTCATTTGGAATAAAAGTTCTGCAGTAGGAGCACATGCCAAGGAAAGACAGCATTTGTTTCTTAGTCAATAATTTTTAGAAGTTGGCAATGGCTGTCACCCTGTCTGTAGTAATGCTTTTTTGTGAGTGAGTGATGACATGACCAAGAAACTGAACTTTCTGTTTTACAAACTGAATTTTAGAAAGTGAAACCTTGTGGCCCTGCTCAGCTAGGTGATTTAATAGAAGCAGTGTGTCAGTCTCACACTGCTCCTTCGTGTCTGAACAGAGCATGATATTATCAACGTACTGCAAAATGGCAGTGTTGAAGTGTCAAATGAAAGAGACTGTCACGTAATGCCTGACAGTAAACACTAGGAGCGCAATTTAGGCCTTGTGGCATTGGAGACCAGGAATAGAGTTTTCCTGCAAATTCAAAGGCAAACCAAAACTGGGAGTCTGGATGGACAGGTACAGAGAAAAGCATTTGAAACGTCAACCACAGAGAACCATTTTGAAGTTGTTGGAATTTGTGACATGATGGTGTATGGATTGGGACAGATTGGTGCTGGAGAGTGAATAGCCGTTCACAGCACGAGGGTCTTGGACAAAACGCCACTCAGTGGGCATTTCCTGTAATCTGATCTTTTACAGGGAAAATTGGAGTACGGCAGGGAGAGTCAGAGCACTCAACAATTACACCTGCTTTCAGCAGAGAGTCAAAGACTGGTTTTATCCCCTGTTCAGCTTCAGGCTTCAGAGGATATTGATGTGCTTTTGGTCTGTATTCAGACTTTGGAGTTAGTTGAGGTTTACAGTTTTTAATTAAACCTACATCATATTTGTGTTTGGCCCACAATGAGTCTGGTAACTGTGTTAACAGTGGAGACACATCACTGGATCTGAGAGGCTGAGCATCGACTTTTGCGAGTGTGTGACAGGAAGATGGGGTGGAGTCATTTTGAGGAAGAAGGTAGCAGGAGCGGTTACAATTGACTCCTGCAGTGAATGGCACATAGCATGTGTCAAGCTTGTGAGAGTGGTAAATGTCTGGATTATCTGGGTCTTGTTTCCAGTCTGTAGCTTTTAAACATTTTGCCATAAAACAACATCACGCCATTGTTTGTTATGTGGTTTAACTATTGAGACATACGGGGCTGAGTTTTGGATTTTGAAGAACTTTGACAGTTTGTGAGGTAATGGAACATTATAAGCGCAAAAATCTTGGTTAAAGTACAGTCCATTCAGAATGAGTCGGTCAGTAGTTTGTCGGTACCAGCTTTCTTCATACTGTTCATCTGGACCCATGGAGACATGCGCTGTAACATGTAGTGCATTTGCCTTCATGAATTCAGAGGATGAGCTCATGTATTGTTTAGCTTTGTGTAACACATTTGGAGTCAGCAGATGGTCAAATTTCCACTGATACACATACAAAGGAGTGGTCACTTCACATTTTATTAGGCAATATTCAGATTTGGTTTGTTTGATTTTGATACCATTTTCGTCTGCAGACAAGGTAATTCCTAGTGCGCACATAAAGGTCACGACCTATTAGATTCACTGGACACAACTCAGACAACAGAAAGCTGTGTGTAGTGGACACTGATGGATCAGGTAAATGCCAGGTTACAGATAGAGGTTTTGTGAATGGTTCTTTAACAATCTGTCCACTCGCACTAATGGAGTGAGTTGTTTTGCCATTTAATGCAGTTTGAATTTGGTCTTTTCTGATCAGAGATTTTGAGGCCCCAGAGTCAACCATAAATGAAAGAGTTTTTCCATTGATGTCACATCTTATTACCGGTAATTTTCACAAACCGATGTTGTTAACTTAGCATAGGTACCTTTAAACATTTCAGCTTTTTTGTCATTTCAAGTTTCTTAATGGTTTCTGTCACTAAAGCAAGCAGTGGATCAGTTGCAAGCGCGTCTTCATTGCTTGTGAGCAGTGCGGCGTTGTGTGCATCGTCAGTGACAGGTGTGGTGTCCTTTCGTGTGTTATACTCATCTCATTTTGCGAGGCGAGGTCCTCGGTTCCTCATCATCACTAGCCAGTCAGTTGGGGTCACTCAGAGCAGTGTCAGGGCGTTGGTCAGCTCGGTCTCTTCTTTTCTTGGGACAGTTGTCAGCCCAGTGGCCTGGTTCAGCGCAGATGAAACACAGTTGGGACTTTCTGCGTCGCTCAACCTCGTCTCTGTCTGGACGTCCCACGACCTCTTCCTCTCAGTCGCCCTCTGCCTCTGTTGAAATGTGATGGTTGGGCAAAGGTCATTTTTGCAAAAGTGGAGACTAATTTTGCACCCACTTTTTCTTTTTTATTGGCACATCTGGTTTCTGCGTCCTGGGCGTAGCGGAGAATTTCTTGGACACGGTTTGTGTCCCATGAGCCCACCATTTTGTCTGTCATAATTTTAACAATGTCTTTTCCAAGGCCATTTTTAACATCATTTTGAACAGTTCTTCAAATGTACTGGTGTGTTCAGCTGTCCAGGCAGTGGCAGCCTGGCCGCTGTGTTGAATGCAATGTTGGCGTGCTCTAGCGGCAAAAGACATGACTGATTCATCTTCTCCACGTCTTAGTGACATCAAAACGTTCATGTCCATGTGGGCTGGGAACTGCTGGGTCAGAGCGGTGACAATGGCGTTCACATATCTGGCATAGTCAGTGTTGTCGTCCCATTGGATTGTGGGAAGAGAATTCATGCCGCCACGGTCTTCAACCGCTGCTTGAATTTTTGAGTAATCTTCTAAGTTGCAGATCATTCTCAGAATACCAGGGATCTCTGCACCGGTGGGCCTGTGCACTTGACAGAACAGTTTGAATTTTTGGCCCACTGTGGCGCCTCCTCTGTTAATAGGAGGTATATTGTCTGATTAATTGAGTCCATCTTGAGGGGTCTGGTGAGCGAGACATAAGCAAAGACGCAGGGTGTTCAGCCAGTCGTCTTTGGCGTTGTACTTCGGTTTCATTGTCTGGGGCTGGTGGTGGTGGAGCTGGATTCGGAAATTCAATCATAGGAGCTTGAAACACAGCCCCATAAGGTGTCTTGCTTCTCGTGTGAGACGGGGACAGGAAGGAGAAAGATTTGTCTGATGAAAGTTCAGTTGTGAAGGGGTTGTTAGAGTTCTTAGAACTGGTGGCAGAGTCATATGAAGGAGGTTTGGTGTGACAGGACTTGACAGTCCAGTGTTCATCAGGGTGTTTGTTTCAGCTTGGGTGGTCAGATCTGGGTACAGTTGAGCAGCTGTTGCAGAAGCTGCATGTGTCTGAGCCGCTTGTCTCTGCCTCTGGAGCCCTCCCTTTTCTTCACTGTGGAGATGTGCAGCAGCGAGAGCGGTGACGTAGGTCTGGTCATCGTTTCACTCATGAGTGCCGGACCAACAGGCTGGGTCAGACTCGGAAAACAAGAGGACATCGCATTAGTTATGTTATCAGGTGCTTTATAACCTGTGCTTTGAAATGGCCCCTTTACTGTATCTAAGTGTTTTAAATTTCTTTCCCTGTTTTCTTTTTCTTTCTTTACTACAACAGAAGGTCCCCAAAATTTGGAAGCACTCAGTCATTGTGCCCTTGGCGAAGTGCAACACTCCTAAAGCCTTGAATGATTTTAGACCAGTTGCTCTGACCTCCTTGGTTATGAAAACTTTTGAAAAAATCATTAAAGACATGGTGCTACTGCAGGTCAGGGAACAGCTAGACCCATTGCAGTTTGCTTACAGGTCCGAGAGAGGAGTGGAGGATGCTGTCATCACACTGTTGCACTTTATTCTTAAACATCTGGATGGAGCCAAGACACATGCCAGACTTTTATTTGTTGATTTTACTTCTGCTTTTAACACCATTCAGCCATTCCTGCTGGCAGAGAGACTTATGGCTGATTTTAACCTTGATCTTAACTTGGTTGGTTGGATATTGGACTTTTTATTAGACAGACCTCAGTGTGTTAGAGTGAATGGTATTTTATCTGATGTGCTCTATTCCTCTACTGGTTCACCCCAAGGCTGCTGTCTCTCCTCTTCTGTACATTCTGTACACAAACCAGTGTCGCAGTGTGTACAAGGATAGACACATTTTAAAGTTTGCAGATGACTCTGTAATCATCAGCCTGCTCAGAGGGGATGAACAGGATCATGGGCCAGTCCTTAATGACTTTGTTCAGTGGTGTGACCGTTCATTTTTACATATGAATGTGTTAAAAACAAAGGAAATTAAAATAGACTTCCGCAAATCACCACCTTGCCCCAGTGCCACTGTCATCAAGAACACAGACATTGACCTGGTCGACAGCTACAAATATCTCGGAGTCATTCTGGACAATAAACTGTGTTTTGAGCCTTGGGTGGATGCTGTTTCTAAAAAAGTCCAACAACGATTGTACTTCCTGAGGAAGATGAACAGTTTTAACGTATCCACTGAAATGATGACATTGTTTTATCGTGCTTTTATTGAATCGGTTTTATCCTTCAGTATTGCTGCCTGGTTTGGAAGCCTCTCCCTGACCAACAAAAACAGACTGGGTAGTCTGGTTAAAGTGGCCAGTAAGATTTCGGGGAGGAGTCAGGCTCAGCTGAAGGACATTTGCCGACAGGTGCAGAGGAAGATTGGTGCTATAGCGCAGTCCCAAGACCATCCCCTCAGAGGGGAGTTTGAGCTGCTGCCCTCCGGCCGGCGCTACAGAGCTCTGGGCTGTAGGACTAAAAGATTAAATATGTCGTTTTTACCGACAGCTGTGAGGCACTTAAATGGCACCTAGCACTTTATAATCATTTTGCACAACAATAATTGCTTGTTTGCACAATGTTTTTATTCATGTTTTAATTCCATTTTGCACATTTTTGGTTTTAGTGATTTCCATTGTTGATCCTGCTCTTGAGTTGTTGAAGTGTAATTCTATGTTGTATGTTTTTAAGGAGCATGATGCTGCAAAATTAATTTCCCAAGAGGGACAATAAAGAAAACTTTGAACTTTGAACTTTGAATTTCTTTTTGACGGAAGTCTCACTCCAGATTTGTCTTCTTTTCGCATAAAAGTCTGTGACAGATAAAAGAAAGGTATCCAGTAAAATGAACAGCTCTGGATATAGTCACATTGTTATATTTTATACTGTCTAATGAATTATTTCTGTGGTTTTCTTTTCTTCAGAGATGGCTGCTGGCCTCACAGGTGTAACCTGTCCCGGTAAGTCTTGATCTGTAAATAATAACTAACTGTTTAATTCATATAAAAATATTTTTGACAAAAATACCTGCACTTTTAGCATCCAGAAACCGAGAAGAAGTCTAATCCTGCCAGAGTGTGACCTGTCCCCAACATGATCCAGTTCAGGAGAAGAGGATGAAAGCCAGAGTGCTAATCTCAAAAACAAGTGAGAAGGCCTTCTACCTCAAATCTATTATCTCAGCTGTTACACTGAAGAAACAGTTTTAACAGATGTCTTTTATTTTCTGCAGAAAATCTAAAAATGTATTTTCTGATGACATTCTTGTCTGCTAAAGTCAGAAGAACACAGTGGTAAGAAAAAATAAACTGTATTGTATTTTTTTTGTGTGTGTGCTCCTGAAGCAACTTTCTGTCCATTAATAACTGTTTTGTTGTAGTTGCAAAGGAAGGCTGCAGGAATGGAAAAGGTCCCGTGAAGCCAGTGGAAGAAGCCCAGCCTACTTCACATCAAGACTAAAAAACACTGCATCATTGTCTCCACATGAGACAACAGCACAAAGAGCATTTGATGAAGGGATGAAGGAAGAATGACTAGAAGACTAAAATGAAAATTGTTTCAGAATTAAATAAATTACATTAATTTTCAAGTATAAACATTTTGAATTTATTTATAAAATCATAAGAATTTATTTATTTATTTTGAACGATCATTACTGACAGAATCACACAAACCTTTCTGCACAAAGAAGCCTATTTCAGAAACACTTGTATGTCTTGCTTCACAGTATCCATATTATATAGAAAGTTAATTCAAAATACTTTACACATTTTATAAAATGCATCAATACACCCAAACTAAAAAGCTAAACAGTCATCAGAACATTTGGAGAGTGATGCAAAATTGATGTTGATTACTATCTTCTGGAAATAAAAGAAAATGTGTTCAAAGTTCACCAAAAGTTTCTGTGTTAGATTCTTGGGAAAGTATAAATACTGCTAGAAAAAGCTATTTTAACAGGACATAAACTGAATAAGTTTTATAGGTAATTATGTGGTTCCCGGGCATATAAATACAATAAAACAATGTACATTATTTTGTTTCAAAAATTAAAGAGTAAATTGTAAGTATACCAGTACCAATTGAGGAGAAAATCAACACTGACCTATACTATTTAGTAGATTGTGTTGGTTTCTTTGAGTCTTTATTCTTTATTCTTTTTCTTCTTCCTCACTTTCTTGCTTTTGGGTTTGACCTCTGGCAGCTTGGGGTTCAAAGATGGCCCAGACCTGGTCAGGTCAGAAGTCTGGCTCATCTCAGGATCCGAGCAAACACCCTGGACAGAGAGGGACTTTGCCCGGGTGGAGAGGAGCGAACCATCCAGCAGGTCAGGCTGGGAGAAGGACCTCATGGCTGGTGAACTGCTGGGTGTGTAATGTGTGCTACTTCCTAACATGGGGAGGTGGATGTGTTCATTTCTGATGTAACGGCTGCTGTAGGACATGACAACATGTTGCCAGGAACTCAGAGGGGTGGCAGAGAAGGGGTGGGCCCCGGCGGAGTCCTCTTTGGCTCTTGGAGACATGTCCACAGAGCCATGTGGCGTGACTGCCTCCACGGCGGTCTGAAAGGTTTTAAGGATACGGTCGTGTTTCTGTTTTTCCTTCTTCTGCCGGGATTCCACCTTCTTCAGATGGCGTCGGTGATTCCTCATCATCTGTTTTCCTGTATCTGCTAGTCCCCTGCAGGAATAAAAATGTCCCATTGATGGCATCAGTAACATGTCACTGATGTCTCTAGAAGTCATTCAAAATATGACTCACCTGTAATCTACCATTCCTGTCCTGTCACGGTCAAGTCTCTGAATCAGCTCCTCTCTCTGGTACTGATCCTAAAGTAGTGTTGATCGCTATTAACAAAAACAAGTTTTAAAGACACATTTTGGCATGCTTTTAATTACTGTAATAAATGTCTATGACTAGTGCTGTTGACTAAAGATTAAGAAACACATAAATAAAATATCATAAAATAATTTTTAAAGGCAAAAAAAAAAATCACAAACCTGCACTTCTTTCTGAACTCACAACTGGATCTCGCATGGTGCCATCTTTGTCAATATTTTGAAAGAAATCCCAAAGTCGCAGTTTGCGCTCATCTAAATAATCCTTTAAAAAATTCAGAGAGGACATAGTATATTAACACCAACAACAATGTATAAACAAGAACAGATCTAAGGTAACGATAGTGTATGACAAAACGGACCTGGAGGACTTTCATTGGATCAACAGGTTTTGGGGACTTCTTGGCAATAAAGCCTCTCACCCCACCATACTGAACATCCAGACTGGGCTGACATGTCGGCTCCAACAGATGCACAAAGCTCTCATTTACCAGAACGCTCTGATTGTTACACATAACAGTTTTTCTATTATAATTATGACACTACACATGGAACATTGATGCTCTTTAAGTTTCACTCACACAAATGTTCATTTCCCTTTTGTACCTGGAACCAACAGCCTTCAAGGATTACAGATTTACACATTTGACTCTTTACCGACCCTTTTCAGATCCTTACAACTGTTTATTCAGACTGAGGAAAACCGAAGGAGATTTGATTAGCAATTCTTTGCTAATCAGCCCCAGATGTTCCCCGATGTGTGTTAAGAGACAGCAACAAGGAGTAAACCTTATTAACAACTTTGTTTTTCACCACTTCAAAGGACAATGTAGGTGCTATCTTTCCAGAGACCAGACGGACTAGCGCCAAAGTTGACACAGTAATCTTTTGATATAAAGCGTCAATTGATAAGACTCCTCAACTCAATAAGAATGTCTTTGATGTATTCCTCTAGAATGATCGAACACTGCCCTCTTTTGGTTAAGCAGAGTAACGACTCTGATTCGAATTTGAAGACCATCTTCATGTTATGTGCATTAAAAGTGTGCTTTAAAGTCTATCGTAGTTAATGTGTACTCTTCATATTGTTCCTTACAAGATCTTGAGTGATAACGATATAAAAGACTTCTTTCTTCATCACCTTTACAGCTGTCTGTGTAATAAAATGAATTATTCTATGCTTTCAGGTCACGCATGGAATGTATGAATAATGCGCATGTGTTTGGTATTAACAAAATCGTAAAAACATTTCCTATGCCTTTATGCTACAATGCAAAAGCAATATGGTTTTTAAATGTGTTTAATTTCTGTTATTTGGTGGAGCAGAGAAGTTTATTCCCAAATGCTAAACTTTAGTAAAACCTCCCCTTTTACCAAACCACGTGAAACATGCCTCTTTTCGGCCAGTACAAAGTAGTGCTTGGTCGCTCTTCTCGCCTCGTCTCGTGTCTTCTTCTCTTAAGCTTGTTTCTACGCTCTTGCGCACCTTCTTAAATCTCCGCTATTTAATTTACTTTCGTACCTTTCAAGTTTCTAGCCCGCAGCACAAACCGTGCAAACGTGAATTTTTCATCTTTTTAAAGACTCAACGCATTGATTTTGTTTTGAAAAACTTTCCTGCTGGACAACGTCATTGTTAAACTTGTATAATCTTCAATAAAACCCCCAAAAGACATTAAAGGTTTCTTTGTTTTTATTAAGAAATGTTCGAAAACTAGGAAGAATTTGCTTCCTTTAGATTGAGATTTATTAACATAATTAGTTCCCAGAACTATGAATCTGGGTGGTGCCCCCTAACGAGAGAATATTCAGCAGAGCCGAGATCCCAAACTGGCAGATGGCTTGCCAGTTCACCAGCCACAACCACCAGAGGGCGCATTTATGGTTTTCCACTTTTAAAAGTGACAGACCACTTTTGATGGTTTATGATGACTGACGGCCATGGTTCTAGCCTCTACGAAAACAGTCCGGCCGTCCGGCCACTTTTGTTAAAACGGCTGCTCGGACTTTGGCCACGTATCCTAATGTATATGCGACTTTACTCAACAGGTCAGAGAAAAATAGAATATATTTATATTATTAAAAATGCACACACATAATTGAAATAGAAAAGGCGTTTTGACAGCTGTTATGATCAAAGCCGTAAATCGTTAATTATGTGCTCATCTATACAAACTATGTGTTTGGTACATTATTGTTAGCCTAGCCACTTAGCCAGACTATGAATCGAGCTCAGAGTGATTTTTGGACTTAGAACGCAAATGACCACCAATTATTTGTTCTTCATGTTAATATTGTAATTTGAAGGTTTTATACAATGTGCTATTCATGTTTAGGAGAAATAAAAAAGTGAAAAACATGATTCTATTGTGGTCTCTTTTTAATGCCACCTCCTTTTGATGCAGTTTTAATCAGAGGTCAGGTCACTTTCTGAAAGACAATATTTAAATACAATGGCTTCTTATAGTTTATTCTTATAAGTATGCAGTTTTATAATATAAATCTTTTAAATGGCATAGTATTTACACACATTGTGCTCTACTTGGTTCAAACACTACTTTATATTCACCAAAGAGGCGACAAAGACTTTATTTACTCCATGTATCAATGGTGTATGGGCTGTAGTCTGCAGACAGATCCCTTGACAAATTGGTCGTTTTGACAAAGCCAGTGCCTTAGGTTTAGATTTAAATATCTTAGACTGTTAAAAAATTATTACAAACTCCTCGCTGGTAAAAACTTTGATAATTTAACTGATCTAAAGTAATACACCATAACATATTTCCAACAATTTGCAGCTAAACAAAAAAGGTGTTTTAAAAAAAGGTGTTTTAAAAGTGAAAAACCACTTTTAAAAGTGGCAAGCCATAAATGCGCCCTCTGGTGGTTGTGGCTGGTGAACTGGCAAGCCATTTGCCAGTTTGGGATCTCGGCGTCTCTCAAAATATTTTGACATCAAAATATTAATTTATTAATTTACATAATTTATATTCATATTGATTATTAATTAATAGATATTCACTGTAGGAGCCAGAATGGTATATTTTATTCGTCTCCGGATTGCTTTTGTCTGGTTGCCAGGGTGAGGTGTGGGTCATGTGGGTGTAGGCGGTGACAGCTCTTGGTTTCAAAGGTGGCACTCACTGTCACTCAGGTATAGGAGGAGAGAGGGAAGCGGGGTAGCCGTAGTATTTGTTGACCGCAAGCATTTGCTAAACGTTCACAATCTGAAGTATTTTAACTGTGTACATGTGCCAACTGAGCAGTCAATTAAATAAACCGTACAAGCATCCATTCTGGGACTCGGTGTCAATGTGTTTAAGCCGCAGCTCGTCACGCAATATACAGGACCCGTACTCGGCCTCCAAGCGAAGGAAACTAAGAGTCGCTGCTACATTCACTACACCTTATACACACTGAGGAAACGCTGTAAAGTAAAAGTACTTACTCTAAATGCCATCACGGCTTCTGGTCGCTAGAAGTACCTCAGGACAAAGATGGCTTCGCAGCAGTACGAACATCATCATTTGGTCTTCTTCCAAATGCTGCTGGTCCTGGAGCTTCCTGTGGATGCCCAGCATGCCTCTGATACTGAGGACTCTCTGGCAGTCTTGGAGAGTCGGCTGAACAGGCCTAGAATGATTAGATGAAAAAACAA